>DF237106.1:22369-63143 GCA_000708835.1 Klebsormidium nitens | reverse complement strand
GGTACACCATCATAGCCCTCCTGCCATGAGTCGTGCGATGCCCACATAGAGTGGTGGCTCGTCATGAGGCGACGCGCGCTTTTGATAGCGCCCAAAGTTGTATTACTGACCTACTGCGGCTCGGTTCGAGTACTAGTATGTGGCCGGTGCTGCTTGCCAATACTGCCGACATGTTGGCGGCCGGCGTTTCCATCGTGGTCTCGTGGCTGTTATACCGGGGTCCCATCTTTGGCAAGTTGGTTAGATTCTTAACCCACAGTCTAAACCTAGGCATACCTGGTTCGTTCACCATTCTTCATGCTTCTTTCAGCATTCTTTTTGTTGGAAGACCTCAGAAGTCGTCAGAAGAAGGTCTTCTAACATTTGAGCCAGATTGGAAGCAGAACGCGCACAAAGCCGCCACGGTTGGCGCGCTAACACCTCTTCTTGGGTTCGGGCATTAATGCTTTGCTCAGTTCTCAACCGTCCGATCCCCAGCTGGCACAGCTCAAAAAATGGCGACTTGCCAAAGATGGGCACGCGGTGAGTCACGAGGGTGAGTCGGCGTGCATCCAGCGCCTATCTCCCGATTGGAAGAAGCGGAACCAGAAGAAGCAGAACCGAATGGGAATCAGAACTAATCGTCCAGAATAGCCGCGCCGGACCGCAAGCCGGCCGCGACTCGGACGGCAAAGCCGCGCGGAATTCTGCAAGGCGCCGACATTTTGCTGGCAGTCAACTTATAGAAATGCCGCGGGTATGCAGTCAACCTGATTATTTTGCGAGCAAGACACACGGCCTGATCTTGAGATTTCCTCCGGACCTGAAGTCTGAACAAAGACTCAGAGTTTGAACTTGAAACAATATTTGAAGCTTGTAAGCATCTGGACGTTTGCATGTGCAGACAGCAAAGCGGCGTGGTTAGAACCCGAAATTCTAGCCGCAGTAGAAAGCAGCCCCCAGTCGTGGGCCCGGGCTCCTTAAACCATATCACCGACTCAAGTTTCAACAAGCCAAGGCAATGGAGCGGAGTAACGATCAGCTCTTACTCCAAGAACCAGGAAACGCGAAGGCGGCCAAGCCGGAAGTAACAGGTTTTTCTCAATTGCCCGACGGAGCTTTGTTCAATATCTTCAACAAGCTGGCTTCGCAGGATCCTCCAGCTTTGCTAGCTGCTAGCGCTGCGTGTAAGAACTTTCACTCAGTCGCTTCTTCGCACGCTTCTCTGTGGAGAGCCGCTTTCTACAGCCCTTCAGAGCCTCCAGATCCCAAGGAGCACGAAGCAGCAGCGTTTCAGGAAACAGTCGAGAGTTTCGGTGGTTTTGAGGCGCTTGTCCGAGCCCGCTGGGCCAGAACGATGTCAAAGAAGTTAGCATTGAACAAGACCGGCCCAGCTGTTTTCGAGGAGAGTATCACGAAGATTGAGTCGCAGTCTGCAATAAGCTTGCTGGTGTTGATAAGGACGCTGCAGGGGCGGCTCTGCTTGTATGGAGCGGGTCAAGCGTCATGCAAAGTGAAAAGCTTTCTGGATAGTTGGAGTCTACGGGTCTATTTCTATGCGGAGATCGGACATCTGCATCCCTTGTTTGCAATCAAGGACCTGCCGGCTGACGTCACAGAACCTTCATGGGCGGATGTTGACGTCAACTTGGAGTCGTACATCCTTCTTGGAGGCGGGTCGGTAAAGTGGGTGCCTCTATATAAAGCTACGGATTGCTATGTTTGTCTTTGCGCGATGAATTTCGACTCCGTCGCTAGCATTTGCTGGCACGTCAGCGAACCTGGAGTGCCTGAAGTCGACCGCAAAAGCAACGTGGAGATGTGCTTGCACGCAACATTTGAAGACGCTGAGTACAATGGGATCCGTGTTCCGCCGTTGAAGCGGCTGAGTCGGAGCCAGTCAGGTGCTTCGGTCGAGGAAAAGCTTTCGGTGGCTTTTGTCGATTGGGGGATACGGGTGGAAGGCTATTGCGGAAGGTGGGATGGCCGTTACTGATCCAGCTGTGAGGCAGCTCGAGCGGAAGAATTTACGGTGAACTTCAGAGACACGTCGTGTAACCTCTGTGGGCGGTCCTTGGATGGGTTGCGGCGCTGAGCTTGAAGTATTTGAGCACTCAAAATCTCATAGATGTGGAGGGCCGAAATGCTAACGATGATTTTTAGCAGTGTCGCTTGTTGCCGCGATTCTTGATCGTCAGTGACAAGATTGTGCTCGCTAAATTGGGTTTCGCATGCGGCCGGCAAGCGCCAAGAGCCACAGCACATGATGCACACAGTCGGTCGATGTTCAGTATGTTTCAAGCGTCAATGTATCTTCGCGTACGTGCTCGTATGACTTTTGATGCCGATTCACGTTTCAACATCGGATGGGGTCACGTTTTGATCATGGCAGCAACAGTCTGTCACTGGGATCCCTGCTTGCATGGCTACGCATCCAAACGGGATGCTCTAGCAAGTAGCGTATAATGAGATGCTTACGGGATCACATGTTTTCCGTCTTTTTCATCTCCAAAGCCCTACCAAAGGCTCTCAGCAACAACAACTTCGCATTCCAGATTCAAAATCTTTGGTTCACAGTGCTCTTGGACGGGCTTTCAAACAATTTAGTGCATCCTAAGATGGATTGATTCGTGCTGCTCCTCTGGCTTTAACGGTTTCAGGGTTACAACCCTTCAAGGGCCGGACTCCAGAACCACGACGCCCGGAATCTGGGGAGTACTAAGCGTGACTCGAAGAAGCATTCGGAGCCGCTGAGCTTCCCTAAGATTAGGAGGGTTACCCCTCTTAGCCCTCCTGCCAGAACGATGCCCGCATAAAGTGGATCCGTGGCCCGTCAGGGGCCGCGCTTCTGTCAATAGCGCCCATTGTACTGACCTACTGCAGCTCGGCACAAGTACGGTACTAGTCTGTGGTCAGTGCTGCTTCCCAGTACTGCCATTATGTTGGCGGCCGGCGATTCCATCATGGTCGGCGTGCGTCCAGCGCCTTTCTCCCGGAATTGGAAGAAGCGGAACCAGAAGTACGGGAATGGGAACCAGAACCGGAATTGGAACCAGAACCGGATAGCCCCGCCGGAAACGCAAGCCGGCCGCGATGGCAAAGCCGCGCGGAATTCTGCAAGGAGCCGACATTTGCTGGCAGTCGACTCATAGGAATGCCGCGGTGGTCAGTCAACCTGATTCTTTTACGAGCAAGATACAAGGCCTGATCTTGAAGTTTCCTCCGGACCTGAAATCTGACCAAAGACTCTTGGAGTTTGAACAAACAATACTGGAAGCCTGTAAGCATCTGGACGTTTGCATGTGCAGATAGCAAGCGGCGTGGTTTGAACTTGAAATTTTTAGCCCGCAGTACAAAGCAGACCCCAGCGAACGTCGTGGGGCTCCTAAGACCATATCACCGACTCAAATCTCGAACAAGCTAAGGCAATGGAGCGGAGTAACGATCAGCAGATACTCCAAAGACCAGGAAACGTGAAGGCGGCCAAGGAAGTAACAAACGTTCTTCAATTGCACGACGGAGCTTTGTTTACTATCTTGAACAAGCTTGCTTCGCAGGATCCTCCAGCTTTGCTAGCTGCTAGCGCTGCGTGCAAGAACCTACACTCCGTACTTTCCTCGCATGCTTCTCTATGGAGATCTGCTTTTTACAGCCCTGCAGAAGCTCCCGAACCTAAGGACCCCGAAGCAGCAGCATTTGGAGAAGTAGTCGAGCGTTTCGGTGGCTACGAGGCTCTCGTTCGAGCACGCTGGGCCAAAGAAATGTCAGAGAGACTAGCTTGTTACAAGAACAAACCAGCTTTTTTCGAGGAGAGTCTCAAGAAGATTGAGTCGCGGTCCGAGATAAGCTTTCTGGTCTTGGTGAGGACGCTGCAGGGGCGGCTCTGCTTGTATGGAGTGGGTCAAGCTTCACGCAAAGTGCAAAACGCGCTGTACCATATTGGTTTCGATGCCTACTACTTTTCAAAGATCAGCCACCTACATCCCTTGTGTCCAATCAAGAACCTGCCCGTCGAGATCACAGAGGTTTCTTGGGCAAAAGCCGATGTACAGTTGGAGTCCTACATTGTCTTCGGAGGCGGGTCAGTGAAGTGGGCGCCCCTATACAAAAATGAGGAGGAGCGGAGGATGCGGAGCTCATTTTTGCGCACATATTATTTTGACTCCGCCAGTAGCGTTTGCTGGCACTTCGCCGAACCTGGAAAGTATAACGTATTCACAGGTAACGTGGAGCTGTGCTTGCACGCGACGTTTGAGGACGCCCACTTCAATTGTAGTCGGATGCATCTAGAGGCTTCCGCCAATCGGGAGGCTTTCCTTGACTGGGGAATTCGGCTCAGCGGACTCTGCGGAATAGGAGCCAGGCGCTATAGCCCTGGAGAGGAAGCTGGAACAGTGGGTCGTACGGCGAACGAAGATAAACGGTGCAACCTATGTGGGAGGCCCCTGAGTGGGTTCCTAAGATAGGGGTTAAGGCTTCAGCACTCTTCGATTGAGTGCCAGAATCGCTAGTTTGACCTCACATAAAAACGATAACTGTAGGACAAGACCGCCTTCGCATCTACTGTATTGTTAACGGTAGAATGCCAACGACGTGAGGTGTCATTTTGAAGCTTACGTTTCAACTTCAGGGGAAGATTACAAACCCTAAGAGGCCTTTAGTCTGTAGTTAAGTACAGGATAATTCAAATGGAGTTAAATCATCAACGTACCAAACGTACACTGGTTCAGGACAATCATGATTGTCTTAGATTGACCTTTGATTAGAAAGGGGCCGGTACGCTGAGTCTGTTTTATATCATTCATTTTAAAGGCTGGGTAAATCCTCTTGATATATCACTTTGTCTGAAATGCATGGCACCAGACCTTCATTCTTTTCTTTGACCTCAAATTAGTCTCTGTAAGTTGCTGCCGTCACATGCCGGCAATAAGCCAAAGCGCGCGCGCCCAGGTTTGGTCAAGCATAAAGCGAGTGTTCCTCATGGTCGCATATAAATGGCGGAAGCCATAGCATACATGGCATTCGGCGCGATCTCGACTGATTGCTGCAAAAAGCCTTACCGTCTTTTCGACGCATATGCAAACACGGCGACTGCTCTGTACTGCCTCAAAGCTGGAACCTTCTGTTACACTTGAAGTCTCCGTTAGAGATTCCGTTCGCAAGAACAATTCACAGCTTGCGAGAGCCTTACGCTTGATCTGCCGAGTAGTTCTTCATCAATCAGCTAGCGACAATTCTGCAAATGAATATGTTTCCTTGGGTCCTCTTTGAGATGCATCATACTGCATCAGAATCCGAAAAGAAGACTTTGACCAACAACCAGATAAAACTGGTAACAAAGTTTCTCAGGCTTTGTACGTATGGGCCTCTTGGCTTAATCTGGATTGAAATTCGAAAATATAGATGTGGACGCGTAGACATGAGTATTTTCTCGCACGTCTATGCATCCTGGGACGACAAGTAGAGCGCTTAGCAATCTGAAATCTTGCTAAGGTATCACGTCATACACGATCACGGTGACCTAATCAACTGTTTTATGAGCTAAGCGGGCCAATGTGGAATATCGACTCAAAACCGAGGTCTTCCTGTCCCATTATTGTCCGTAAGAAGTTCATGAACCAGGAAAATTGTCCCACTATTGGTGAAACTCTAAGGGAGACTAAAACCTGGAGTATTCTTCGCACGTGGGCTTTTGCCACGTGGCACCGCCTCACTGACGTGGCGCACCAGGACCCCCGCATAGTAGTCGTCAAGGGCATCGTTTCTCGCCCACCCTAGTTGCACTACCACAAGCTCTTGGTCCGGCACGACCACTACGTACTGTCCCTCAAAACCCTCCGCCGCGTACGCGGCCGCGGAGACGCCCTTGAGCGGGGCGACCCACCAGAGCGCGCCGTACGGTGCGCAGAGGCCCAGTGCGAGCGACACTGGGCCGCACACGTGTCGTACGGAGGGCGAGGAGGGCGTGCGCGAGTAGCGCACCCAGCCACGTGGCAGAATGCGCGTGCCGTCCCAGACGCCGTCCTGCAGGTACAGCTGTCCCAGGCGCGCCCAGTCGCGCGCGGTCGCGTATACGCTGGAGCTGGCCTGCCCACAGAAACGCCCCAAACTAGTTCACTAGTTTAACTAAATTAGAAATTGGTGCAGACTGATGGGCCTTCGTCCTGTTGTTGAGAGGGAGTATATGAACGGGTTTGAATGATCAGTTTTGAGCGAAGCCTGCGCTTTTTGACGTTGACGCCGCGGATTGGCCGCGACAGCAAAACTTCTTCTTTAGGAGCCCGCCAGACAGCTAAAGAGCCTGCTTTTTGTGGATGCATCTCGAGTACGATTGCAATTCGAGATTTATGGAAACGGGCTGAGACTCCAAAGCCGAACGGCTTAAGAAGCCGAATGTCCAATGGGGCAGATTTGAATGCCTCGAGAAGCATAAGATGAACAGTCTCGCTAGGGTGTATGCTATGTCTAGAGATTCAGGAAGTTCGCGCAATTCAAGACGCACAACTATCACAAAGGCGGAAGCTCTGTTGTAATGCACGCCATCTGTGGCTAACGTCCCCTGTTCGTAACAAAGGAATCTGCAGGGTTGTAGAGCTGTCATAATGTGCGGATTACCTGAATGGTACCGACGCCGTCAAAGCTGAGCTTGAAGGATCGCGCGCCGATCGGCTTGAACAGGCGATTATAGGGGTAGCTCCAATACGCTACGTCGTTCCCGCGGAAGCTGCGGCGCAACTGACCTTGCAGCAGTTGGACGTTCCCAGTGCTGTAGTCGAACCGGGTGCCTGCGGAAGGGGGGCACTCTTATGGTAAGCTGGCGGCCGCCTTATGAGGAGTTTGTGCAGCAAAATCAGGGTACACGGAGAGAGCTCCGAAGCGACCGCTGACTCAAAACGGAGATCCTTATTCTTCTCAGATGGCGCAAGAACTGAAGATAGAACTTAAATTCGAGAAATGGCGAAGCTGTTCCGATCTGAAGCAATTCGATGGAGTTTGCTTTTTTTGGAACCTTCTGTGTTGGCAAGCGGAAGGAAGCAATGAGAAAACTTGGTCCGGTCCAAGCGGTTCGCCACAGACGGTTTCGCCAACTGCGGATAAAAGTCGAGGATCGTCGAAGTACAATCCTGGACGCTTTGCAAACCTGCAGGGACGGTCAACGTTTGGTAACGGACGGAAGGGATGGTCAAAAGATATCGAACGGACTGTAAGGAAGTGTCAAAGATCTGCGAAAGGCGCCAATGGGCAGCACGGATGCGGCCAGTGCCAAACACGCGAACAGATTCCACCCCCCCACGCGCACAGCTCGCGGGCTTTACGCCCAGAAGTTTGTGTCTTTTGCAATCGTCTTTTGCAATCGACGGCGGACGGAAGTGGCCGGAATGCGGACGAAACCGACAATCTGCGCGCTTAACTAGAGGGTGGCGGGCAGAACGTCTTGCTATCCTTTGATCGTTAAAGCTGACTGCGCACGAAAGCTTCCGTAACCGTTCGGAAACCCACATCTTCGAGTTCCGGCCGACTGACTTGCAAACCGGTACACAGGCTGTCTTCAATTTAAGGAGGACCGGAGTGGCCGTAATGCGGACGGGAACCGGACACTTAGCTAGCGATCGCGCGGACGCCGAGTTCCAATAACCCACACGCTGGCACAACTTGAGGTGCGGTGCCACGAAACGTCTCTGAGCAATCATTCGGAGTGCGGATAGAAGCGGCCAGAATGCGAACGGAAACGAAACAGAAGCGGCCGACATGCCGACGCCGGAATCCTCATTCTAGTCACACACCGGGCGGGCACAGCTTAAGTTGCGCTGCTAAGAAAGCTTCTCGTTGTCCTCTTAGCGATCATTCTGAGTGCGAACAGAAGCGGCCGGAATGCGGGCGGAACGGGACGCCGGAAGCCTCGATCTAATCACTCACCGGCGGGCGGCGACGAACTTCTCGTCAAAATTTATTTGATCGTTCCGCTTGCGGACGGAAGCGGCCGAAAGACAGACGGAACCGGACACTTTGAGAAAAGCAGAAGGTTCCGAATCCGAAAGGTCGCAAGTCACTCACCGGCGGGCACAGCTTGAGGGCGGGCGACAACGAACATTTCGGTGTCGTTCTGCGCGAGGCCGAACGTGACCCTGTTGGCGTCCGAACCGGGCAAAGACGACTCGTTCCACCGGATTCCGCTTGTCTGATGGAGCAGGTCCGCCACGGTGATGTTCCGTTCCGCCACTTCCGCGGGACTCCAGGCGCGCGGATTCGCCAAGTCTGTGAGATTCAGGGCCCCTGCGTGTTTCGGGTAAAGAAAACTCAAATATGACATTGAGTTTGCCTCCAGAACTATACTGACCGATTGCAGGTTTTGGATAACCCTTGCACGGGTTTGCCGAACACAGATTGCGGAGAACATTCTTCAACGCGATGAACGAACATGTTTCGAATAACCGCATGACAAACATCGCGTGGTAACTTGACAGATACGTGGCCCTGAAACTGTAAAGACGGTCTAGTTTCCCGGATGACACACAAAACACGTGAGCCCCTTACCGTCACCGATGCGCAGCCCTACAAGCGCGGACGTCAGGCTCTTTCCCATTGACCACCCGAGCAGCGGTGTCGTCTCAAAGAAGCCGAGGCTTTCTGCGTACCGCTCCGCTATGATTTTGCCCTGCAATTGGACGAGGGAAAGTTAGCATCAAAGAAATCGCAACACATTCGTGAAGGCTTAGCCAGTCGTCTACCCCGTGGAAGGATTCCGAATACTTGCTGCAAATAAAGCGAGGAGTTCTTAAGATGAAGATCGGTCGTGCAACCACAGCCAGATGAAGGATCAAACTTGCAATTCAAAAGGACAAGCCAGAGAAACGATAGATAAGAAGTTTCCTGTAAGCATTATCTGCTCACACAGTTTATCAGAAGAGACACAATCCTTGAGTGTGCCCACATACGTCGGCTGAGCCGATCAGACAATCCGGGTCACCCACAGACGCGCCGCGCATTCTCAGGGGCCAGAGATACAGGTTTCGGCGTCTTCGTGGAGAAGGCGTAAGCCAGATTGTCGCCAGATTGTCGCCAGATTCTTATTTCCAAACAGGTGTACGTTGGCAGCCCTCACCTGGTAAATCACGACCACAGCGCGTGTCTCTGTGGCGTTGGCGACCGAGTTGGGCGCCATTGGATCGGCAAAAAACGGCGCGATCGCGGCCGCGAGGCGCCCGTAGTCCACGCCGGAGAACTCGGAAGAGGTGCCGCCGCGCGCCTCTGGCCAATCGAAGCGCCGATATGGCGACCCGTTGGAACGGTAAACGGGACGAACCACCGGGCCGACCTGCGCGCGCGCACCGCCCGTGACGTCACACTCTCTGGGCGCTTGAATTTCGATTCGGAAGATTGGAAATCCAATCCAGCGACGGACGCAAACGTGGAGCTGAGCTTTGCAAAATGTTGCAGCAACAAGGCCAGACCGGAAGAAGAAGAGGAGGTAACGGGTTTCGATTGATGGGTGAAGACGGCGAAAGATTAGACGAGAAGGTTTCGCATTTATTGTTGTTGCGCTGTCAAAGTTTTACTGACTTGGGCCTTCGCAGAAGACGTCAAACAAACAAGAAGAGCGGTTTGACTTCTCTGGTCCCTTTTCGGAACTGCCAAGCGGAAAAGCTTCTTAACCGCTAAAGGGTTGCGCAACTCCCAGCACCCCAATCTCGTCTAACTTGCCAGCAAAATTTCGACAAAAGTAGACCTGCTCTGAGTACATCGCCTCAGAGTTTCAGACCTGAGTTAACAAAAGACTCGAACGCAGTCTCAAACCGGGTTTTCGTGAGCCTTTTATTCCTACCTGAGCCGAGGTCTTCACCAGACACGAGAAGGGCTGCCGGGAGGGATCCCTGGGCGCAGTCGCCGTCACGACCACGTGTCCCGCGCGCGCGGTTACCGACTTCCGGCGACCATCGACGGTGTAACTGAGCGCGTTGGTCGCCAGCAACTCTGGCAGGAGCGCGCAACCGAGGAGGCATCCTTCGCTGGAAAGAAGGCTGGCCAGGGTGCGGTCGGAGATAAACAGGCCTGCAGTAAACGGAGCGAATACTGAGTTGCATAAAACACAATTTCGAGGGGGATGGATGCAAGGCTGATTTCAAAGATCGATACTTATACTTTGGTGATCTGAGGAATTGCATGCAGGATGAGACAGCAGATTTTCCAACCAAAACGTCATCCATCCTATCCTTGTTCGCGATGAAGGAATCACTGAAAACAAGGTCCGTTGGTTCGGGAAATTAAGACGTCAACTAGCTGTGATTGCGTCACACGTAATGAGCTGCCCTGGCTTTCTGTGAGCGAGGTCATCCAATTCTCCTCTGCATGCCCCTTCATTCTGGAGCAAGAAAAGCTCTAAAAGAAAAGTTCTTGACGCCTTACCGTCGCAAAGCACGCTTGCAAGATACCCGGGAACGCTTTCCAAGAGGGCGGATGCCTCTTCTCCCGTGTCTAGTTGTCCTGCCTGCTGCACGGGGGTTCGTGCCCGCCCGTCGCAGAACGAGCCGGGCATTGAGACAAGGCACAGAAGCAGCGGGAGTGCCCTGCGCAGACGCCACGTGGCAGCCATTCTGCGGAACGGGCGACGGCAGAGCACAACGGGTGCGGTCCGCTCACTCAGCGGGACGGAAACGTGGGAAGCTTGAAAGCGGAGATGTGGGAAGCGTTGCAAAAGCGAAGCAAGTCACTCATGAAGCAAACGTTCCAGGCCGGACTCAAAACTCCGTTCTTGCTCTGTTCTCGCGCTCTCAGCTTCGAACTCAGAGCAAGGCGCTGGATCATCCAATTTCAAGTGCTCGATAGCGAGAGTCTACACAGCAGCATAACCTAAAATCTGCGGTAAGTATTTCCGCTAGGTTACCCGAAAACATTCGTTTGCGCTTCTGAACGATGTTTCGGTCGTAGGTCCTTAAAATGACCATTTTGAGACCACACCGGGCAGGTTTGGGGATATCTGGACCGAAGTATGATAGAGAGGAAGCCGTCACCTGAGATTGAATGCTGGTTTTGTTGCAGGTAGCACGGCAAGAATGACCCTTATAAGCAGGATGACATTGTGCGTATCTGGTTTGTGGTAGCAGCGGATAGCTAAAGGCTGCTCAAAGATACATGCAGAGTGAAGGTAGCTAGCTTCCTCAACCATAACCGTTGATACCTCTAATTCGAGTGCTTGGTTAAACGTTCCGCTCCGGAGTTTTGCCGCGACCGTATGCCCTTCCCAATAGAGAGCAGCATCCGATAAGCAAGACAGTACGTGTGATAACTATTGTACATATATACTTACAAGGAAAACTCGTGACGAAGTAAGTCGGTAAAGCCCATCTTATTGCCGGCTGACTAGAACGTCAAGCGTCGTTCGTGACATTACTTAGAATGGAAAAGTTTCTCGGGTTTGTAACTCTGACCAATCTGCTGAGGTCTACGTATACTGATCTTCAAAAGGCGCTTTGGCCGTCGATCTCCACTTTAAACGGCATTTTAAGCTGAATTGATCCTGCGATTTCTCTTCATCAACCTCAGCAATTGCATAGCTTTCACGCGCGGGGAAGATCTCATGGTAACACGAAATTATCATTCTTTTTTAATGGGACTGGTAAGAACGTCCTGTTGCCGTTGAATAGGGCGCATTCCGCTGAAGCGTAAAAACATCCCCTGGCGGGTGCAATAGAGGCGGTCAGCCCACTTTTGGTTTGATACGGAAGGGGCTCGACCAAAAGCAGACTCAGATCGTCCACCGAATAATCGAGCCCCAACGGATCGAGTTCATGCCATTTTTGCCTTCTTTTCGCTCGGAGCAAGACATCAGGCTTATATTTCCGCACTTTCTTACTTTGCTTTGAGCTGGCGCTAATACGAACGTCTGGGTGTTGACGATCGGTGGACGTTTGCTGATGATGCGCTGGAGTTTGAGAACGTCGTGATAACGTCGCCAGATAACCTCGTGAAATCTCGAATGTACAATCCGCTGCCGTTGATGAGATTGTAAGACAATCAGAAGTCAAAAGCGCGCGCGGCTGCTGTGTAAGCCCGCCTGCTGGTCTTGCCCCAGACACACGGCAATGATGACGTCCAAAGGCGACCCCAATAGCTACGTCAACGTAAGATCAGCTATCTGAGAACAGCTAGTAACACTTGGCTACCTTTTTGGTCTAGCCGAAAGAAGATTTCATAGGCAAGAGGACTGCTATAACGTCATAAAAGATGCAATTGCGTCACGTCCAGCGCGAGGCTTAGAGTGGGCAGGGCACGTTAAGCTGTCAAAGTTGTTTGAGCCACAAACCCAAAAGTATAACAAACGACGAATCCCCTGCATGCTGGTGACGACGATTGCCGCTGACCTCGGTGAGAGTCTCGTGATCAAGGAATAGTAACTAGAAGATCGTGGCGCACTAACTTCTTAACAAGACTCGTCGATCCGAGAACCTGCTTATCTGCCGACGCACAAGAGCTTTCAAGGCTGCTCGGCATTTCTAACCACAGGGTCTGCTTGCACGCTTATACGTGGGCGTTCAAACTCCGGTCACATTGGAAAATTCACACTCTCATCTCATGAGCAGAAGCCTTCAAACAGACACGGGAAGCTTAAGGGCTGCCGGGCGGGGTCTCGAAGCACGACCGCCGTCACGGCTACCTGTCCGCGCCACATTCCGGCGACCACCGACGGTGTAATGGTGAGCGTTTTTTACCGGTAGAGACGGATCCCTGGGCGCAACCTTCGTCGGGACTACCCTGTCTTGCGCGCGCAGTCAACAAAACATTTTGGTGAATGAATTCTGGCGATCATCGACGGGCTAACTGAGAGCGTTCATTGCGTTTGATGCATCTTGGGGGTCTGACAGCCTAAGCGTATAGTGATGCGTATTGTAGTCACACTTGTGAGTACACTTAACAAAATATAGATGGGGCAGGCCGGGCCCGAGCCCACAGCCGAACATGCAGTCTGCAGTAAAGAGCAGGCTACCACAGTTACGGTTGGATAGAAGAAAGCCTGCCAATATTGACGGCCCAATTCTGCTGTACGTCGTTGATCCCTTATGTGGATACGTTTTTGAAATGACTCAACTTTTGATTCCGTCTCAGTGTACTAACAAGCAGCTGCTTTCAGAGGGGACTCGCATGTTTACGAGGACCGTACGAGTTCCTCCCGTTGGCAGCTTGAACGATTCTGAATGTCCGGCCTTCAGTAGTTAAAAGAAGGGAGACTGAGCGAGGCGCTCCCTTCATCTTGGTGGAAAGTCAGTACGAGACTTTGAGAGAGACAAGAGTGCGACATTTCAAATGGTTAATTCAAATGTTGCATTCAAAGATTGGCTTACCATTCTTCCGGCCAACTGGTTTTATGCATCTGATGCTTGCATAGCATCCTCACTCCAAAGGTGCGGCCACATACATACAAAAACATCATGATTGCGAAGAATGGACGCTTGTGATTCTGCTTGGTTGCATGCATCAGATACTAGAGCAGGCGGGGTTATGTACTTACAAAATTGAGCCGTTTGCTGCACTTCCTTCTAGGCGACACGCGACTTTACTTGATTGTGTTGGAGAACTGCAATTCCTCACTTGGAGCTTACTCTTTGTGTATAGGTTTCAAACCTAGAAGAAGAACGGCGTAAGTGCAGGGCCTATTTCGTAGGGCCTTATGTAAGTGTCAAGGCCACCACCTCCCTGACTCACGTCAATAAATTAAATAGACCTTTCTGCAGCTCGCCGCGAGCGCACCACCGTCATAATCTGAACGACTAGCAACAAAACGAACATATTTGTGGTGACGTATTGTATCAACTTTCTCATCTTTCCATCGAGAAAATATTGCCCCTAAAGAAGACTCGTTCGTTCGCCCGGCCTACCAAACCATCCTCACAAATATACATATCAAACTTTAATTGACTATCTGACTTCACTTGGACGCAACAATTGACCAGCTGTCTGAGCGCCAATTTAGCGCAGCAGAAAGGCGTCCCATACCTCGACACCTACGTTTTTTAACACATGCTGTCAAAATCAGGATTCAACACCTGACCTAAAGGCGAGTAACGGCACGCTTAGCAAAACTTTGCTCATGTGGAAGCAGGTGGCCGCGGGGGGGTGGCTGCCGGGGCAAAATAGGGGGTGTTGGAGATAACGACAGACACAAGCTGCTGGCGAACTAGATCGGGCACACCGCCCTCCACACTCGCCGGGGGGCTCCGCCCCGCAAAGAGCGCTTCCCCGGGGTAGATCGTGGCGTTTCCGCCGGAACGGGCGGTCAGCCGGAACGTGTACGCGCCGTCCGTTCGGACGCCGTACGCCGCAAAGCGCCCGGTGTAGTACCCGTCGTTCGGAAACGTGTCGTTGTTTGCCGCGTAGTTCCCGTCGTCCAAAAGCCGAACACTGCCTGCGCGCGTGCCGTTGGGGAAGAAGACGTCAGCCGTGACGTCGGCGTTGAGCACCCGCCGGCCATTGTACTGCAGGCTGCCTTCGATGACGACAGCAGTTGGCGCTTTCACCGTCCCGTTTGGCAGCGAGAAGGCGACGAGTTGCGCGCCGAGCTGGTTCTTGCCGTAGACGTAGAGGTCGAGCTGGGGAACCAGGGGCGCGACGATTCTCGAGCCGGCTCGGTTTGGCGCGGGAGCAGGTGCGGGTGCGCTGGCGTTGGCGGTTCCGTTGGGGACTTGAACGCCGGACACGTTGTAGATCCCCGGAACCGGCTGGAAGATGGTAATTCCCACAAAGTTTGGCCCGATGTCGACCCGGGTGTTGGGCGTCAGGTTGTACGACGTATTCAAACCCAGTGACTGGTTCAGCCGCGTCGCGTTGGTTGTCAGCGTAAAGTTCTGGGCGCTCGAAAAGTTGCTGTACGTCGTGGTGAAGTTGTAGCCGGTGACCTGGACCGCCTTCCCGACCGGATCTTGGACCGTCAGATTCGCGACGGACGAGTTGAAAACTAGTACGAAGGAAATCTCCGTCATGTTGACCTCGGACAGAATCGCCAGGGGCCCCACCTGCACCGGAATCGTTCCGTTGGCGGAACCGGTAGACGTCTCCCGACCCACCAACGAGCCCACTTGTCGTTTGTCGATGTTGCGCGCGCCTAGTTCCAGGAACGTGCTCACAGTGGCCAGGGGCGTGTGAAACGCGAAGAACTGCCCGCTCGCGCTGAACGCCAGGTTCCGCAAGTCGGTTAACCCGGCCGTGGTTAAGTCCACTCCGACCGCGAGCGCGTTGAGCGAAATCCCCTCGGTTTGCAGAACCCGGATCAGCCGCGTCGGCTGGACGTCGCAGTTGTAATCGCCGTCGGTGAGCAGGAGGATGATCTCCCGGCAGGGTCGAACCGGGGCGTCGATGAGGATGTCGATCGCTTCTTGGATTCCGGCGGAGATTCCGGTTCCGCTGCCCAGTTTCAGGTTCTGAACGGCGCTGTTGGCGGTGCTCTTGACGACGCCGGACCCGTCGACTGACGTCAGCTCCATGTCGCGCCCCGCGCCGCACACAAAGGAAACCACCGCCAGCCTGTCGCCCTCAGAAAGAGAGTTTATATAAGCGATCGCCCCCGCCTTAGCGTACTCAAACTTGTCGTCATCATCCATGCTGTACGACCGGTCGATCACAACCACTACACTCAGCCCAGAACCGGTGCTCGGGAAGTTGACAACCGAGGGAGGGGGGACCGTAGGAATGGGGAGCTGCCCCCGTTTTGGCGGGGCCGCCGGGCGGGAAGTGTGGTTTGCGATGGTGTCCCAACAGGAGCGGTTCGCGTGCCATTTGCTCTGGTCAGTGTCGAGGTTAGGGTCGTGGGTTAAGGTGCCCCCCACGTCGTGCACGCAGAACTCCTTGAGCGACGGCCGCGCGGTGGTGTCGTTTCTGCGCGAGCCGAGCGTCAGGAAGTTTGTCCATCAAGCAGAACCTGCGCGACAGGAAGTTGTCCACGTTTGAAAAAAGGTGAAGACTGGATTCGTTTAAAGCAACGAACTAAAGCGTTGAAACGTCCGCATCGACGAATGAAGCTTGCCCACTTCTTCCGGTCAGCGTAAACCTGGGGTTTGGAAGTTCAACATGTCTGAAATGTGAGGTCTTACAAGAAACGCAGATTCTCCAAAGCTTCCGCCGATTTGAGAACTTCGACGACTTGAATTGATGAGAAATAGCAAAGGGCAGAGCTTGCTCCTCTACCTAACACCAGCCAAAGCTTTGCGAGTGAGTCGAGCAAAAGCACCACATGCCATCGACATCACCGAAATCAACTGCCTAACCAGATGATTGCCATGTATACGAGACTCGGTATTCATCTCATGTCCGGGGGGCGTGACTGGTTCACAAAGCCTGACCAAGTGCTCACACCAGCTTTTCTTTATCAAGAAAGATAGGGGCGTGTTAAGTTTTTAATAGATATTGTTTGGATCTCTTTTCTATGCTGCTAGGCATTCTTTCAGACAGGTACCACGGATATACAAGTCATGTCTACGACTGAATTCAGCGAACGCCGTCAGATCTTGCTATGCGTTCTTTCTTTCAACAAGCGTACACTGCAGAGGAGGGGAGTTGACTGAAAAGGCGGTCGCTTACGAGAGGCTGCCGTCAGCTGTATCCGCAGCGCACGAGGTGTTCCCGCTCGCCGAATACTCATCGCCGAGTCCAAACACTAGATGGCCCATCTCATGGGCGATGCTAAACGCGCCCTCGTCCACGGTCGTGTTCGCAAAGTTGTCCGGCCAGTAAAGATTGACGTGCTGCGAGAAAAGGAAAAGCGGTTTGCAGGCTCGGAAAGAGCTGTTCGGCTCCGCTTACGTACACGGATCGAGCTGTGTTTTACAGGCTTCGGCCTTGCGTACGCAACACGATCAAAAAGTATGGAGCTTTCGACGCTTGGTTAGAGCTTCCTCTGCATGAGAAGCCCTTTCGCAATTCGTCCTTGCCAGTGTCAACCCAGCCAAGCAACCACTTTACTGAAGCTTTCAACGCAAGTCAAACAGCAGATGTCCCCTCTGAACCAAACTTGACAGACAGTCACTAAACACAGTCTAAACTTGCCAGTGTTTCGTACCAGCTAACCAGTTTGGATCACGCCTATCACTGCAACAATCCTCCGCTATGATCGAAGCGCCTCACCTCCCCTTTGTATCCGTAGCGTCCCCCTCCCCCGATGCCGGCGGTCGGGGGGTCAGCGCGGCCGCTGAGCGGGTGGACGTAGAACTCCGCATCATCTGACAGCACAGAGTTGGGCACGATTTTGATCGTCCCAAACTGCTGCTGCCCGTCCGTTGCATCGTTAAACACCTGCATAACGGGACAGAGTTGCTCCAGGTCATGCTTTGGTAGCGCAACCTGTTTAGCTGTACGATGACATTTGGTGACGGATGAGTTCTCCTTTTGTCCCTCGCAGCCGTTTTGGGCTTCAAGTCTCAAGGAAACAGACCGATCCAAAAGCTTCTGCCAACTACCATCTCGGAGAAGGGATTTAGAAGCAGGGCGATGATGCAGGAGGTCATGGCACTAGAGGTCTAACTCGACTTTGACCTCAACGTTACCGGGTTACCAGTCGGACGCTCTGAAGCTTCACGGCCAACAGTGGAGGTGCTAGCTTAGTCTAAGCTTGTCTAGGCAGACATAAATGGCGCCTAACTACGGGTTTAGTGTTTCAATTAGGTGTAGAGGTGGATTGACTAGGGAGGGTACCAACTTTGGAGCGGGTCCTCATCTAAAGAAATCTGCCTCAACAAACGCCCTGGTAAAGTGTGGTCATAGAAGCCCTGTACTAACCGGGGTTGCCAGCACAGCAACACCTTATGCCTCTCCCACAATGTGAGCAAACACCTTTAGTCCAGTCTGATAGCTGTTCAAAAGCTGTGATTGTCAGGCAAGGTGGTTACGCAAGGTTAGGTGAGGGTTAGACCTGAGATTAGCATGGCAGACGGTCACCTGACTGGCCGCAGTGAAAACTGTTTGCATGAGCGCAATGTCGCTCGCTGAGGCGTTGAACAGTACGGCCACGCAAAAGGTGTAGGAAGAGCCGTCGAAGGCGCCCGAGCCAGCAAAGACTTGTGGGGCAGCAGAGCCTAGTAGGAGGAACACCAGGACAGGTGTCCAAGCGTGCATGGTGACAGGTGTCTGTGCCCTCATGGTGACAGCTCGCGTAATCTGGGTCCCTGTACGAGAGTGTGAAGTGGGTTGGAATGGATTGAGTCTGGAGGGGCCTACATGGACTCTACGTCATGCTTCTGGAATGAACTTGTCTGTTTTTGACTCTGTCTGGTGCAAATCAACCACAGTCTGCTTTCCTCAGACGGGCCTGTTGATGTACGGGGCACACCAGAACGAGAATCTGACGAGTTCAGAAGTATATATCTGTAAGGAGATGGAATGGACTTGGTCAAATTTGGGGGTTGGAATCTGTTGGGTCCTGAATATGAATTTGATGGTGGGGCGTTCCAAGAAGACTGGGATTTTGGCCAAACTATCCCAATATTCGTCCAGAACTGCCCTTTCTAAGCATACGCACTTTTCAAACCCTTCTTGCCCAGGTCTTGGACTACATGCTCCTCCAAGTAAACAGATGTTGTTGGTGATTCGAGGAGTTAGTTGCACCTTGTTTGGGATAACAGGGGGAGGGCAAGTTGAAACACCTGTAAGTTACTTACAAGGTACCAGTACCTGTTGGCTTTCTGAAGAATTTCTCAACAGGGTTCCCTACCCTTCTCTATGAAAAGAGTTCTTTTAGCGGAGGGTAAACCGCTGGTTACGAGAAGGCGCCGGTTGGTTTTCGACGCACTTCCAGCCAGTCTCAGAGGTGTCTCATTGAAAGAAGATGAAAGCATGATTCTACATAGATCAGGCAAATTATGTGGCACAGAAGAGCAAGGTGCCTTTGACAGCACTTCCAAAGCACTTCTGTGAAAACCACTGAACCCACTTTTTGCCACTAGAAAACTCACGTGAGGGCGGAGTTAACTACTTAACTACTTAACTACTTGATATTCATGCGTCTTGACACACCCAACATTGTTGGTTTGGCCAGCCATGAGATAACCACTACCTCTGCCTAGAAGCCCTGTATAGTCATCTGTACTTAAAATCTCAGGGATTTGCTGTGGTGAGATGTTGGACATTGCCTTCACGTGCTTACGTCGAGGTTATTCATTCAGGATAAGTTAAGACCATTGCACCAAGCCTGGTTAGGTTTGAAGACCGCTGCCCCAAATCCTCTTACAGCCTGACTGAATGACACCAAAATGAGCTGAAAGTCCAGACTGCCCAAGCTCTTTGACCAGAGTTGCTTACAGGGGATTCATGATCCTGTGCTTCCATTCGCAAAGAAGCTTTGAAAATGCCTCAAGATAGAAGAGCATTGCGGCACTTCTCGGATTGGCAGGCATTGACGGCCCTCTAGTCAAACAGGGTAAGACAAGATACAAGATTCAATAGACCCCGGCCATAGGGAAACAGAGTATTGCACTAGACTGCATCTACTGCTCTTGACCATGATGCATGCTGTCACTCAAATGAGACATTGACAATGCATCTGCTGAACTTTCTGCAGCCTGCTGCTCTGATGCTACATGTCCGGCTACATGCAAGGTTCTAGCTGAGGTGATTGCAAAGAAATGCCAGAGCGCACGTAAACTCTTCTTCTGACAAATGCTTACCTGTCATTGCATTCCCTTCTTTCTGCAACTAGCCGGTACTGGCATCGCCAAGCTGCTTCTCCTTCTTTCTCCTGTTCCTCTTGCTTCGAGGTGGAGTTCGACTTTCTTCACGCTCTTGGTTTCTTTGAACAGCTGAGCAGCAAGTGATGAGCGCAGAACAGTTCACTGTTCAGTAGATACCTGTCACCCCAGGTCCCACATCATCATGACAATTCAGGGATCCCCCCGACAAAATCAGCACGGCAGCGCCGCGCGGTTCGCCTGGGGGGGCGTAAACCGGGGCGCATAGCACCCCCGGAAAGAAGTTCTTTGCGTCCCCGGGCGGCTTTTGCAGCGACTCAGGGCCTCGGGGCAAACTGGCCCGCCCTTCCCCAGGAGGCACTGTTCCCCGAGGATGCTGCATGGTGCGCAGGAAGCGCCCCGGGGCAAACTTCGATTGATCGCACCAATTGTGCCAAAAAGGTCACGGTACGAACCAAGGACCTCTGCTGAAAAAGTGCAGTTGCGACCAGTCGCGACCCCACGTTGATGTCGACATTTCGAAGTTGAACTTGAGACAAGCTTTCTTGGGTCGAGAGTCGCCCGGGGCACGGTTGGGTTAGCTTGGTGGTTAGGGTGGAGCACCACCGATTAAAGTAGCAAGAAGTGGGTCGGGATTCTTGTTTCTTTTCTCGCCGGGTCCTTGACAGTCACTTTCACAGAATCTAAACGGCGCAGGGAGTCGACAAACGGGCCTCTTGAGGGAGTGCTTCGTGTAAATGATCTGTTGATCAGTGTCATAGCGGTCTTCGTTTATAAATTATCTTCCTTTTTTGAGAGTCTCTGCAGCAAGCTACCTCTGGGCGTCTTGGGTACATCAACCTGGTGGCTTGGTTTGAAGCTGACTAAGGACAATATGACCTGTCAGTACATCAACACTTGCTTTATCCAAATTTGATCAAGGGCAACCGCAGACCCAGGGTGACTAGTATCGGCAGGCCAGTGCAGTCACTTGGCGCTACCGTGCATTGAGGTAAGATTTTCAGATTTTTTCCTGCAGTACACAAAGGCCGGGTTCAGCAAAAGAACCCCATGCTATTCTCCTATCCACAGCTCAATCTCCTCTTGGCACAGAGCGCTCTATCAGAATCAGGGCGCTGATTGGCGATGTACAAGCCCGCAGTCGAGGCGCAGTCATTGCCTACGGCAGCATTCAAATGTGTGAGTTATGAACCACATCCACAACGAACTCTGGTACATTTTTTGTTGACTTACACGCCTGGTTGTTGCGGCTTGTATTTCTGCTTGAAACCCGTCGTCCCCGTTACATATTGAGCCTCTTTGTGAAAAGGCTCGGCAAGGGCATTGCCACTTAGATGCTTATGCGATGCCCAATCTGAGGTGAGCTGCCCGTGAGTGCTCGACACTTGGTCAGCCTTTGGGGTCTTGGTGAGGCAACGTTAATGACTAGGTGCAGCTCTCGTAATATTGCTAAGTCTGCGCCAGCTTATCTAGGGCTTGCAGCCTTCAAACTATGTACAAAGTTGGTCATGCAGCGCCTTTGAGCATTGCTGTGTGTGTCCCCGTGGATGACTCGCAGCTGGCCCAAGCGTGATAGCGCAATGTCTCATGTACTTTGCAGTTGAAGAGGTTGCTTCTGACTGCCACCTCTTGAAGCTATCTGGACTACTTGGGACGCCAGTGTAGGAATTCCTCAGTTGGCAGCGCCTATCTGTTGGCCCTGAAATCCAGGGTTATCCTGGGGCAGGAAAACATTCAGAGGGGGTTCGTGCTTTACGCTCTTCAGAATTTTGCATGGCTGGTCGGGATATTTGCGATCATGGGGCTGAAGTTGATCGAGTTTAAGAATGTGCAGGCCTTCTCTCAGATCTTGGGTCCGTTGGCATTTCTTGGTCAAGGTCAGCCTCAGTCCAATGGTCGGATGCTTTGAAGTTTATTTCACTGGTTGCTTCTAATAGATTGTGACTCACCTCGGGGCGTATCAAGCAGACAGCTGAAAATGGTCAAAACAGAAGCTCACAGGAGCCGCTTGTTGGCTCGACACTGTCATGATGGTGGATGTTATACAGCTGTTGTGACGCTCTTTTGTCTCAAGCAGACATCCCTTGCATCAATTTGCGGTAGATATCGAGTCGACACGTTGTGTGGATGTAGATACTAAAAAGAAATATCCATCCTCAGCAGGGATTGCCTTTCAGCAAAAGACTAGAATTGCCTTTCAGCACGAGACTAACAACATGGAACCAGCAAATGAAAGTCTGTAAAGTGCACATCCAACCTCCGGGCCCCTTGTTACTCGCAAGTCCAAAGCCAAGCCCGCATCAGATACCCTGCAGCAGCCACAGCCGTTGGCTTTACATAAGATCTGGATTTGTCTGTAAGCGCCTTCTTCAGTAGAAACATCAGTCAGAGTCTCAAGAATTGGTTTCCTTGGAGGGCCTTCAGATTTGTTTACAGAAAGAGGTACCTTGGAAGAGGATTGAATCCTTGAAAAGGAGCCCATATGGCTTCCCCTCTTTCAACCTTGCATGAGTGGCGCTGAGGATCTTCCGTAGTAACGGAAACTGCATCACAGACGCACAGCAGGACACGTAATGTCACACATAACGATTATAATCAGCGTCTCTTTCCACTTGCGCGCATCCTTTCTCAGAAACAGATTTGCCAGCTACGTCCATTGGATGCAGACAAGAACATACTCTCTTCTTTTTTGCAGGTGACATATACTAGTTGCAATCAATGGCCGCTATCCGCCTTACGCTGGGTCTGACTCTTCTCGCTATCGCCACCTGTCCGCTTCCCCAAGGAGAAGCCCTAACCATTGTCGAGATCAACCGGCTAACCCCGACCTTAACCCTCGGAGTCCCGGCCGCTCTCAACTTGTCGGGGGAGCTACTAACCGGCACAATTCCCCAAGAGCTCGGCGACTACGGTTTCCTCACTGGCATCGACTTTTCCAACAACCGGTTAAGTGGGCAAATCCCCCAGGCTCTCGGGGGCCTTTTGAACGTGACTGCCCTCGACTTGTCTGGCAACCGGTTGACAGGGTTCGAACCCCGGGTTAACGCGGCTCCTAGTTTGGGCGACCTTGGTCAGCTCGAGTATTTCAACGTGTCTGACAACCTTCTAAGAGGGTCCATTCCGGAAGAGATTGCAGAGTTGGCCAGGTTACAGGTTCTGGATGTGTCGCAAAATGGTCTTGAGGGCGGCTTCCCTACGGCAGTCACCAAATTAACCAACCTCTCAATTCTAGATCTGTCAGGGAACAGGTTCTCAGGGCCCTTAGCACCGGAGTTGGGTTTGCTGGCTAACCTTTCGGTGCTTAACCTCGCCCAGAACGCCTTCACCGGCCCAATTCCGGCCTCTTTAGCAGAGTTGCGTGCACTCGTGCAACTCACTCTGGCTCAGAACGCGCTCACCGGGCAGATCCCCTCCGGGTTTGGCAACCTCGTTAACCTAACCGAGCTTGACATCAGCGACAACTTTCTGTCCGGAGGGATCCCCGTAGACGCGGCCGGTTTCCCTTCCCTAACCACGTTAGCCCTAGCCAACAACTCCCTGACTGGCCCAGTCTTGCCGGAGCTCGGCCGCGCGCAACGGCTCGAAAACCTAAACCTCTCCTCCAACGGTTTGAGCGGAACCCTCCCTGGAATACTCGGCGCTCTCCCGAGCCTCGCAGTCCTGGCCGTCAACGATAACAACCTGACCGGGGCAATTCCCCTCGAGCTCGGCGATGCCGCCAAGCTTCGACTCCTGTATCTCCAGAACAACTTCTTTACGGGTCCCATTCCCGGGAGCTTCAACCGACTGACGGAGCTTCTGCTTCTGGACGCCAGTAACAATAGTTTGACGGGGCCCATTCCTGGCGACCTGGGTGGAACGCCGAGCGCTTTGCGCTTCCTTAACCTCAAAACGAACCTGCTTTCCGGGCCGATACCCCGCCCCGAAAACTTTCCCGAGCTCCTCCTGCTCTACCTAGACGAGAACGGGTTAACCGGAACCATTCCCCCTGGGCTCGGGAACTTAACCGGCCTCCTTGCTCTAAACCTGGGGTTTAACAACCTAACCGGGGAAGTTCCCCGGGAGCTTGGGAACCTGGTTGAGCTCTTAGCCTGGAGGTCAACCAGCTGAGCGGTTCCATTCCCCCGGAATTGGGCAATCTCGAATCACTAGAGTTCCTCTATCTCAACGGGAACAACCTGACCGGTTCTATTCCGGCTTCCCTCGGTTCGCTAACCAAGCTCCTTCTTTTAGAGCTGAGTCTTAACCAGTTGACGGGTTCCATTCCGGAGGAGTTTGCGGCTCTGACGCGCCTCCAATTCTGCTTGCTTCCGTTCAACCAGCTGTCCGGTCCTCTTCCCCCGGGGTTCGCCGCGCTCCCCGACCTTTTGGCATTGGCGCTCAACGGTAACCTTCTGTCGGGAGAGCTCCCTACGGGACTCGGCCAGTCGACGCAGGTACAGCGTTTGCATATTCGTTCACCTCTTTGCCTTTCGCTTTCGTTCCCCTTCTTGGTTGGATGGGTTGGTCATAAGCGGGTTCCTATGCGGGCCGGCCGGAATGGTTGCTGCAGTTCTCAATGCGTTCTTTGGTTCGTTAGCGTGGTAGTGCAGGTGGGGTTTTGAGGAGTTAACGTACTAGTCCACTTTAAGCTGGTACCAGCAGAAGTCCTCTTTCGTGAGGAGAAGTTGCTACGGGCTTGAACGGTCTGAGCCAATGAACTGTGCAACACGTAAGCGTAAGCGTAAGCTGTTTTGTCCTCAAACCCGTGTTTAGCGCCTGGTTCGGAAGGAAATCTAGTCGGGTTGACAGAAGCATAAGAACTCTCTTCGACACATTTGACGTTGATTACACAATTGCCCTTGAAGTCCACGCTGTTAGCGGCGCCAGTATAATTATTACGTCGCTCACGTATGTCTAACCCCGTTGGTTTTCCTGACGCAGCTGATCTACCTCTTCCTCGAAAACAACCGGTTCTCGGGGCCGATTCCCACCGACCTCTGCGACGCCAAAGGGCTGCAGATTCTGGGCCTCTCAGGCAACGCTCTCAACGGGACGATCCCCGCCTGCCTGGGGAGTCTCCCCGCCCTCTTCCACCTCAGTGTGTACGACAACTCTCTTTCCGGCCTGATTCCGCCGGAACTGGGCTCCGCCGCTCAGCTCAACTTTCTTGTGTTGGCGGCAAACTCGCTAGAGGGCCCCATACCCCCCACGCTTTCCAACCTGCGGAACCTCACCTTCCTCAGCCTCGAGCAGAATAACCTGACCGGTTCGATTCCCCGGGAGCTTGGGGCCGTGACGTCACTCCAGATCATTTTCCTGCAGGTAGGTAGACTGCGAGTCTGAAGTGCAACTAACGTCTGTCTGTTATCCGTCGCTTCTATGCCACTCGTATTTCAAGTTGCCAATTGTCTTAGCCGCTCTTCTCCGCACAAGCGGGCCGGCAGAAGCTTGAGACCTGGCCCGTTATGCACAGTTGTGTATACTGGGGGTTACATAGGGCTTCGTCGTAACGTTCTCTTCTCTGAACGTTCTGTGTTTATGGCTAGTTGCCTCCCCTTTCCGACGCCCTAGGTAATCAAGTTTGTATGGTCTGACACGTCTCCTCTGCTTCTCGTCGAAGATGGAGCAGAATTCAGGACAGCTTCTGGGACTCTACCCGGTTCCACTGGATTTTGTGGCGGTTAACCATGGTCGGTCACGGACTGCTTCGAAACTCATCATAACCAGACTCAAGCAGAGAGCAGATACCAGGTTTTTAACATAGCTACAACGCGATTGTTGGTCAAAAATCATACTATAAACTGATTACTGACCCTGGTTTAGCAACCAAACCTTCCGGTAAACTCAACCCCAGGCTGATTGCCCATCATTTCAAGAACAAGGCTCATGGTGTGAGCTCTTGTGACACGCTTCTTCAACAGTTCAGATCGAGTCACGCCAAGTAGAAGAAACGGCAGATCTCAAGTCCATACTTTACTTGCAGGAGAATGCACTCACTGGTCCAATCCCCCCAGAACTCGGCAACCTGGCAAACCTGTCCCGGTTGAACGTGAGCTACACTGGGCTGTCCGGCCCCATTCCGCCGGAGCTTTCCGGTCTGAAGAAGCTCAAGTACCTGTCGCTGCGGAACACAAGCTTGGACGGCTTCTTTCCTCCTGAAGCCGCGGCGATGTCGAACCTCTCCTATGCGCAGTTCACGTACAAGAGCCAGGTGAATGGACGAGACGAGCTTGCGCGATTGAGTCGGTCTTTCTGGTGCCTTGAAATCCGTTCTGATTGCCAAGGATTGCGGAATTTCGAACATATCAGCACGCTGCCTGCCGTTCTGATGCACGTGGGTTTCGGTTGACCCCGTGATTACATCTTCCGGCAACCCGCCATCCAACAAAGTCCCAATTGATGGTAGCCGTTTCGCTGGTCACGGTACCAACAAAGAAGCTGGAAAAGTGGCCTCAACAATCGTCACGCTAGAACCTAGAGATTATTTCAGGCTCATAGGAACGAAAGGGCCGGGAAAGACCAGAACCTAGGCATTCGACAAAGTTTTTCGCTTCGAACACTCCGTATGAGCTAGAATTGCACCGGACGTTATAGAAAAGCCTGACGCATTTGATTTGGTGTTCGCAAACCAGCTCGCTTACCGACTTCGGTCAACGCCCAAACCCTCCCTCTGAACCAGGCCCCACCTGAACCGGACCTGTCCTACGTTCCGTCCGCCTGCCAATTCTTCCGCCTGATCGGCGTCCAACTAACGAGCATCCGTTTCTGGGGGTCGTGCTTCTCACCCAAGGGCTGCGTTCTCGACGTCACGGGTTCCGGTTCCGAACTCTCGCGGGCGACCAGAAGAACGGTTTGCCTGGGGAAGATTGCCGTGATGGTCCGGGGCGAGTCGCCGAAATTCGTCCCGGTCGGCGCGCCGGAAATCTTTCCGCTGTCGCTGCGAGAGAGGCGGGCGAACCTGGTGGAGACGCTGGGAGAAATGCAGGGGCGGTTGGATTTGCAAGTCAGAGACGACTACTTTCTGGTGGACGGACGGGCCGTCTATCTGAACGACACCGACTTCCTGGATAAGCTGGACTTCGGCCCCGGGAGCGCGGCATACGTGGGAGTGGGCTATACAAACGTGCGCCAGAAGAACCTGTGCAAGAACGAGAACGCGGTCCTCGTGGTGGCGGTCACGTGGGCGACCTTCGGCGTTCTTCTCGTGGTATTGGTCGCCGCGTTGTGCCGCCGGAAACGGCGATCCGGCCCTCCAAAAGAGCGCGGCGGAACGTCACGCATTGTCGCAAACCTGAAGGAGCTGCTGGGCGTCCTGACATCCCTGTTCATGCCCGTGTCGGTCGCCCTTAATATCCTGGTCTTGGTAGACGTCTGGGGCGTTTGGCCGATGTGGGTTCTCTTACCGTGCATAGCCGGGCCTTTCCTTATGTCCGGGCTTCTAGTGGCGGACAGCTGGGCGTGCAAAGGCGACCGGAAAGCCCTTCCGCAGGGGGTCCGTGTCGCCTGGTTCTGGCCCCCCTGCCCGCCAGACGCCGACTTCTCAACGGGCGGCGAAAGCAGCTTTATCTCCGCGCGTCGCTTTCTGCTCACCTTGCTTCTGTGGCCGCTTGGAGTGTTGGCAACGCCCGCGTTTGACGTCTTGGGTATTCTGGGGCGGTTGGGGGTGCATCTTTTGGTGGGCGGGGAACCGCTCAGTTTTCGGTACTACCAGGAGGCGCGCAGTTTGCTGCAAACCGTGCTGGAGACGCTCCCCCAGTCGGTCTTCCAGTCTGCGCTGTATATACTGGGCAGCTCCCGGGCGACTCGCATCTACGTCGACGACGAAATTTTCGTCTCGTCCATCGCGATCTCGCTGCTCGGGATCCTGTTCACCGTCGGATCGCTGCTAAAGGAAGCCATCGAACGGAGGAAGGGCTTTGGAGTGCTGATCGTCGAGCGCTTCGCGGCGATGAGAAGGCTGGCCCGCCTAGAGGTGGGGTCGCCAAAGTATGCCGCGGATCGAGGGAGTTTGGACGAGAAGATGGCCCTTGAATTGAGGGAAGATTTTCCCGGCTCGCGTGCGTAGACACACCACTATCAAAGTTTTAGCTTGGCATAAGCGGGAACGGTACAGAAAGTGTATCTATCTTGCGTAGGGTAATAGAGTTGGACGTCCCGGTATTTAAGCGTGACTCAAGGCCGGTCAGTTGAAAGATTGTCAGATAAGCTCAGAAATGTAACTTGATACATGGAAATGCTAGCATGCTTAAGGCGGACACACAATATCAGGATAGTGACTGTAAACTTTGAACCAGACAGGGCCCGATATTGCTGTTTGCAAACCGTTTCTCCTGTCTTCATTGTCATTAGGCTTCCCAACCTGATTCGACTTGGGCTGCCGAGACAGTCTCTTCATTGGCGGCCGGAAGCGTAGACCTTGCAGAAATAATTCAGTTGTGCACATAAGGACCGCGCGCGCCTTTGCACTTGAGGTCTTTGGAATGGCAACAGGCGGTCTGCCAAAGCACATGCTTGGCAGGGTGACGGAGTCGATCGAGCAACGCAGCGCTGCGAATCATGAATATCTCGTCGGGCATTTCATTATAATGCTTCACATCTTCTGTCGATTCACCTTGAAATTTGCTGCCAAAGTGAACCTGTACGTTTGCTGAGAGGCCAAAGTGGACCTGCCTAAACGAGACACTCCCCCAGGCTTTATGTATCCGATCTTGCACTGCTGCATGCAGCCAGATATTCTTATGTTCAATCAAACTTGTCCGTACGCTAGGCTACGATTGTGAGCTTCCCAGACTCCTGCCCACAAAATCGCGTGATGAATATTTCGAAAACATTCACGTGGCCGGTCCGATCCTGGGGTAGCGAGCGGCTGAATGATGGGACCGACATCGCTAATGTTAATGTTGACAGCAACATCGTGCATTTATGGGCGTCTTGAAGACGAATCATCAGTCGATCCGCTTTAGACAAAAACCATATATGGGCTTTCGTGTAAGTGTACGCTACAGATCATGAGTCGGAAGCGGTCACATCAAACGGGTGCACATAGATTATCCTGGGCGAAAGCGCGCGCGCGCCGTCCGGGGATTTTCATGATCAAGCCTAGATTGACGCTGACGCGCTCGTGGGCGGCGCCGCGGCCGGCCTCCTTGGGGCGGGCGCGCGCTGACTCTTAATCGCCTGTATGTTCCACAGCGGGAGATGGAGGTGGTCACATCTGTAACGGCTTGTGACGTTCCGAGTTCTTACCGTCTGTACGTGCCATTTCGACAAAATAGAAATATACGGTAAGTCTGACGAGGAGCTCGAGTGGTCATGTCTTTGAAAGCAATCAGTTGCAACATCAGCCGAAAAGCGCTTTTTCACAAGTACTACTTAAGTCTATGCAGAAGGGCTTTCTGCACGTGTTTTGACCAAGCACTTCAGGAGCCACGTTGGCATCTAACTTCACGTTCTGGCGCTCTCTCGTTGAAGTTTCAAAGTCTACCTGAAGCTTTGTTTCACCGCTTATCTTTCTCCAGTGCCAAAGATACGCTATGGTGGGCCTCCTAGAGCAGCTCTTAGAGGAGGAGGCAAGGCAACGCCGTATAAAGCAGGAGTTTCCAAATGCATGCCCGTTCATCGTCCAGGAGCTGGCACGGCAAGAGAGGCTGTTCTTAGACGTGACCAGCGTCCGCTTACAAAGGCAAAAGGCTAAAAACCTCCGTCAGGCGTTTTCAGAAGGGGGTGGCTCAAGGTGTTGGGGATCTGCATTGCATCTACTGGTGAGTAAGTCGACCGTTAGAACAACGTTCTCGTCATTCCCGGGACTCTACCGCGAGGGTTGTAGAGCCAAAGGGGACGCTTAATATACTCGCTCATTAACGCACTATTTGGACGTGATTGGCAGATTGCTTTCGGCATGTGGGGTTCAAGTAGTAAGCCAGAAAAGACGGAAATGAATGGTTTGACGGGCTTGGGTAGGGCTTGGGTAGTGAAAATTAGCAGAGGGCCTCGCAAGGCGGCATCTGATTTTCAATAGATTCTTCCAAAACCGGAAGCTTGTACAAAAGTAGTATGGGGGCTCTTCTCTGCTGTTACCAAATCCAATCAGTCGGTGTCAGAGTGGCTCAAAGTAGTCAGTCTCTTCCGGTGTCCCGTCAGAAACTGTCGCCAGGCTCTTTCGGCTTAGAGAGCATATTCCCATGATTCCTGTGCAACCTAGAGAACTTTGATTTGGCCTCAAGCTTGGGTCCCTTTATGTGACGAGCTGTCGTTTACAAGACGTGCCTTCATTCCCTTCCGCAGCTGCGAGCCGTTCCGGTGGTCCTCGCCGCACTCTCCTACTCACCGGAAAGCGTCTACCGATCCTTCACGACTCCCACCAAGAGCCGCTGCGCTAACCCAAAAAGTAACCGGGCATCCCAAACCGACCCGGTAGGCGACCGCCCGGCCGTGTTCCCCGTTTCCCGTCTCGCCGTCCCGAGGGGTTTAGCGGTGTTTATTGCCGCTTCATCCCCGATGCGCCTGCCAGTGTTTGCGAGCACGGCCGACCTTACGCTCCGCTTGAATTCCGCCGGAATCCGGTACGAGCCGCTGCTGAAAATGGCGGAATGCAGCCCGGTGATGGTGTTCGAGAACGGAGAGATCCCGCTTTTCCAGGTGCGGTTTCCGTTCGAGGAGCCCCGGAACGAGTTCCTGACGGCGTGTGCGGCGCTAGGTGACGAGGCGCTTTCTGAGCAAGGTTTGTTGATTGCGGAATGCATGTTAGTGTGACAAGGATGCCTATCAATCTGGGCGATTGGGCGATGTAGAGCGACAGACTCGAACCTTGCATGGTAAAGGGCACGGTCGCAACTTGTCGCAAAAGTCGGCTTTGCAGAAATGCTGTCTCTTGAAGCCGAGTCGCACGTAAAATTGTTTAGAAACCTTAGTATAAGCACCATCATGGCGTAGCTCATTGAAGACGGACCGAGGCGAAGTCGAACACTGACTTGAGAAATCAAAAGCAGGATCATGAATATAAGAGTGTTGCGTTTTCTTGCATGAACTGACTCAGCTTGCACTCTTGCATAGAGGCAAACGGCACGTGGCGGCAGTATACTCCGGGCCCATGGATGCATTTCCCGGCCATTGCACGGCATCTTTCTTCTGAGTCCGGCTCACAAAACGCCACGCAGGCTCAATCTAAGCATCTCAAATTGCATGCAAGCCCGTCGTGCGCTGGCGCACAACGTGAACGATGGATATTTGACGTGGAATGTGACTCGGCCATTAATCCTCGAGTCACCTTTCACTTTTGTACACTGGCATGCCTTTTGTACGCGAATAAACATCCTGAGATTGCATGGTTGATAGCATGATCTTCGATCCATGGCGCAAACTTCCTCGAAAGCGAGTTTCTGAACCTATTGTCGCCTCTGAGGACGCAGATAACGGAAACGAAGCGACTGGTCGGAACATAATGCAGCCAGCTTAAAGATTTTTAAGGGAACCATATTAAGAGCTGTAGCGCACTCCAGCTACGGCGCGGACTCCGTAGAAGCGGCTTACGAGTGTATGAATTGTCACCTGACTAACAAGGATGTTGCTGCTCTGCGTCAACTCGACACTGATTGAGGAAGCGACCAAGGGTACGCTTCCATCTATATCAATACTACCATGCTACACGACCTACTTCTAGCTCTATTCTTGTGAAATGAGTACAAGTTCCTAGATGCAATATCTGTACACGAAACCCTCATAACGAGCGTCAATCATTCGGTTTTACTCCATGCTTTCCCCCGAGCAACTTTACGACTTTGAACCGGCTATCCGACGTCAGCCCTTCATTTCGAGCCCCTCTAGTTCGCAAGGCGCCAGCGAGGCCGAGAGCTGCGTGCTTGCCACCCCTAATTGCCCCTTCTCATCCCGGCTACTGATGTCAGCCCCTCATTTCGAGCCCCTCTAGTTCCCACGGCGCCAGCGAGGTCGGGAGCTGCGTGCTCGCCACCCCTAGTTGCCCCTTCTCGTTGTCGCCGAAGGAGAGGACTCGCGCAGAGTCCCCAGCCCGCGTGACAACGAGCGTGTGGTACAGTCCGGCGGCCACCTGCAAAAGCGTGGGAATTGTGGCGACGTCAGATGAAATTGACGAGTGCAAGTCAGCGTCTGATAGGAAGCCCACCTGACGTCAGCAACGGGAGAACGGGTGACTAGGCATAGCAAGTCGGCTGGCTCACACTGATCAAGATACAAAACGCTGCAGCAGAACGGGCAACGAAGTGAGTGGCCGTTCGAAATATTGGCTGAATAAGTGTCACTAATTGACCATCCCAGCACGGAATGAATTGAGACTCAGGAGCGGACCACTTACAAACATGCATCGCCCCACGTGCAGCTTTCTTCGGGACGATGAAGGTGGCTTTCAGGCTGATCCTAAGCAGTGCGCGATCGTGCTAAATCCTTTCTTTGACACTCAGCCGGACGGGAACGCCGAACGCCAATCCTTCAGCTTGTACGCATAGCGACAAAGAATCCAAGCAGGCTGTAAATACGAAAAACAGAACCGTCGAAGCACTTGCCTGTACGACGTTGCTTCCGACTAGCGCCGCTGCCACCGTCGGATGGGGCACCTTATCAAAGCCGGTCTCGCCATAGCCGAGGCTTCCGAGGGCGCTCCACCCGAAAGCCCATAGCTGCAAAAAGAATGAATTAATGTTACTCAGTACGACTTGAACTTAATGTAACGCTGTAAGACGTTCCTGTCATGGCTGTGCTGGAAACGACTTATATTGTATGAAGAGCTAAGCGATCCTGCTTTGAGAATGTAGTAGCTTGCGTTGCCACAAGCGCTGCCGCAACCACTCTACTCTGCACGGACTTGCGGAGTCCCTCCCCAATCGGAAAGATGAACGAAGACATTCATGAACGTTGCGAAAACAGACGCGCTACCAGGCTGCGCTACAGCCCGCCAAGCAGGGTCCGTCGACTCACCTTCCCCACGTCTGATACGACGAACGTCTTCCGCTTGCCCACTTTGATCTGCACCGCCAGCACGTCTCCAAGTCCCTCCACCTCCCGCGGCGCCAGCTCGTTTTCCTCGGCCACGTGGCCCAGGCAGCCGCACCAGCCGCCGCCCCAGGTGTAAACGCGCCCGTCCGCAGTCACGGCGCCGGAGTGCTCAGGGCTGCAGGCGGAGGATTCACAACGTGGTAAGGAGATTGCTTAGAAAGGATAAGGTGTTGTAGATTTGTACAGGCTCGTCAGCAGTCCCGGCGCAAGAGCCTTCTGAACTGCGGAGGGGCCTTATACCCATTGTCGAAGACGGCTTTGAACTGCGTAACTTCCACTCGGAAACGCGGTCATTTGAGGTTACCACCTCTTCCAATGCATCCGTCTTGCTTTACATAAACTCTGCAGCACTCTGCGGAACTCTGCAATCACGTGCAATCAATCAGTCAACGCAAGAGCGTCCGGCCTGCAGAAGGTGGTGTGTTCCACGTTCCTGATTTGAATATCATTAAGACCTTGAATAGCAAGAACTCACCCTGCTGACGCCTGCATGACGTGGGCCCCCGCCTCCTGCAAACCCGCCACTAACCGCGGCCGCAGCTCGTTCACCTCCCCCCCATGGCCCAGCCGCCCTTTCAACCCGTACCCGCACGAGAAGAGGTTACCGGCCCGGGTTACGATTAACGTATGGCTAACCCCCGCGGAAACCTGGGTTACGAACTCGTCGTCGAGGTCGGAATCTTGGACGAGCTGCGGAAAGGCCTCGTCCGCTTCGGTGCCCAGTCCGAGGCGCCCGAAGATGCCGCGTCCGAAAGTGTACAGCTTTCCCTGATCCGTAGCGACCTGCGGTTTAGGGAAACTGGATTCAGCAGCTGGTTGAGAAGACAACTTGCTTGTCAGAGTCAAAGCTGGTAAAGACGATTGAGGTGAGAGACTCATCAAATGGGTGCGACTCTACGCGATTCAAATGCTGGGGATTAATTAACCCGTGGTCATCTGATATTGGTTAAACGAAAGAGCACCAACACCTCAAAGGAATTACTTGGGGGTGATCTAGTGATGGCATCAGACCAAAACATCATGAGTTGCAACCCATGGTCATACATAATCCTTGCCAAGTTGGTTGAGATTTGAAGAAAGGCAAGGATCTGAAACGTGTGGTTTCGGTCGCCACGTCATCTTCAGTGCAAGCGTCCAAGTACAACTCTTTAACCCGCATGTCGGAAGAAACATAGTTGCCGGGTGAGAGGTGACGCGGTCACGCTGATAGGACTGGCAGAAGAAGCTCGAGTTTTTGATGATTGTACTTCAGGTGAATTAGGTCGTGGCATCGTAATCAGGCGCTCCTGATTATGCTCAAATCAAAGATTTGCTTAATCATTGCCACGTCACCCTAAGAACTGAGAAAACGAGGACAACGTGATTGCTGGGCCTGGGTCACCGATCCGCTCTTAGCGGCAGCACCCAATCGCTACTGGTGATCTGTTTTGCCAAGGAGGGATTGATCAAGATAATCCATTGGCATATTTCGAGCGCAGCGCCGACTGGAACCCATGGTCGGCACTTCCGGAACGTGAAAAGCAAGCTTCAATCCTGAAAGCGTCTACTGATTGGCTCCCTTCCGCCCAGCTCAATATGCTCCAAGCGAGAATAGCCAGTGTTGAAAGGAATTCTTGCTATTAAACTCAGTCTTTAGAACACTTAGTTCATCATCTTTCAAATCAATTGGCTCAATCTCTTTGGCACACCGCTGGTAGCGCGGCCTAATTCTTGATCTTCATCTTTGTCACCAACCAATACCGCGTGGCCATCAGGCTCCAAATTGACAGCGAATCGGCGTGAGAGACCAACAGTCAGAATCCAGTATAGACAGTTACCTGATGACGTTGATCGCAGTTCTTTGCCTTGACGTGCCAGCTACAGATAAGTGAGTCCAATCCTCTGAGCGGTGGTTCGCAAGCTGCTAATCCGCCATTAAAAACAAGAAAACAGACAGGAAATTGTGGCGAGACGAACATTGAAATGCTTTCAACAAGAGAAACCGCGTCGAGCAGCATATCATTGTGCAATTCGGCACGTTTGACAGAGTCCGCCAACTCGCCAGCATCATTGCTGCCTCTCTATATGGACCCCGTACCAATTGATTACAAGCCGAGTCCGCCCGATGTCTCCAGAAGTCTCATAAACAAGTCACTCCAGTTGTTGGTCCTCCCAAATTTTTTCTGACGTCCTCAGCCAGCTGGCTCAGAGAGACAAGCTGGCTCAGAGATTGACATGAGCAGAGGTGGCACAGATGCTCTGGAAAAGAATTGCACCAAAGCGAAGGGCTTCTCTTGTGATCTGGAAAGAAGACACTCTAGGGTCGGCAATATACTCGAACCCTGATATTCGAACCCTGATACTCGACCCAGAAATGGGGCATGAGTGGTTGTGCCTTTTGCAACACCACCGTGTCACCTTTTGGCGGCTGGACAATCCTTCTGCGCATGCTGGCAGGCCGCCCAGGAAATCAGGTGCATTGGGATTCAACGACACAGAGAAACGGAGACGGATAAGTGGCCAACCCACGACAAAAAAACCACAGTGAAGAAGGTTCAAGGAAGGCCAACCGAGAAAGTGTTGCAAAGGCTTCTTTCGCCCAATCATTGCCGAACGGAAGGAGGGAGAACGTGGACTCCCAAGCCGACGTACAAGACCCCTCTTAACTATTACCCCCAGGATCGACGGTGTGGGGTTGATCGAGTCTGTTTATCTGACCGTCGATTAAAGTGGTAATGATGGAAGGATGTTCCTAAGGTATCCGCCGGGAGTCCCTGTTCTCCTTCCTTCCATTCTCGCAGGCAGGCTAGAATACCACCAAAACAATCAAAGTACCAACGTACAAACACAAAGCTGCGCCGGAACAACGTACTTGAGAGTATTTTGCGGCATGATCTGAGATGCACCGTGGCGTCTGAGGAGTTAGAATTGGCATACGTGTGCCGGAAGGGGACCCCATACCAAACCGTCATCATTGCCCGCAGCACTGAGGCGCTCTGGACCTACCAAAACAAGCATAACAAGCGCTCGACTCCAACGTGCGGCAATGAAACCGCAGCTTTCGTGTGTCCTGGAATCAAACTGTCCAGAACGAGGGTTGAAGTGTACGGAACTGACGACGCCAAGACACTGTCTGATTAAAAAGCCTGTGAATCGATCCCTTGCTTAGGGACTTCAGAGCAGTCACTCAACCTAGGTTAAGGAGACAAAAGCTTGTTGTTGGTGACCAACAAAGAGCGCCATTAGGCTGCCTGGTTAAGTATAGGAAGAGATGCAACAACATAACTTAAGTATGCACAAGGAAGGGGACGGAGCAAGGAGGGAATCCGAAGGCTCAAAAGAATCTAAAGAACACTGCTCGGATTCTTTTGAAGACCTCAGTTAGCATCACCAGGACATAACTTATCGACTGCGCGGTTCTACGCCGCTCATGGCAATCAATGCAAGGCAGTAGAAAGAAGCTAACGAGGCTAGCAGGTAAACAATCAAAAATTTCAGCACGCTACATCCTCGTAAGCACTTACTAGAGCGCAGATTTTTGAACAGTGATTGCAATCGTGGCATCAGAACGCACCAAACTCCCATTGAGTGGGTCCACTCAGTCATATTTATCGTCATTGCCACGAATGCTGATTCTGACTTCCTGGATTCTGCGATTAAATTTGACGTTAAGGGTGACGCAAGCAACGGGTCGTCTTTAGAAGAATAGGAGACTTGAAGCCTGAGGATCTTGATTACTACGAAGCGACGGGGCGATCCTGTCAGGATCCATGAAGACAACTAAGAAGGTGCACCCTAACACGCCGACCTGGACTTCGCCTTCGTTCATTAACCCCGGTATCGACGGCCAGAAACTGGGCTATGGATCGATCTGGACCGCTGATACTGAGATTATCTGAATAAAAGCGGGGTCTAGATCGAAGACTCAAGACTTTTCCGTCTTTTCTATGATGTGACAACGCGTCAGCACCAGTGGTATCTGTTTCTGCGAGCCACCTCTGGACTAGAATGTCCAAGGAGTGACTTTACGACCACCACTTGTCCTCTCAATTGTACGGCATAAAAAACATAAGTCAGGACGAAAACTGCCACGTCCAGACACTGGGTTACGACGCCGGCCCACATCTCAGTGCCTGGCTAAGATGGCTTCCTCATAACAGCCAATATTTCCATTCCCCGCAAGAAGGTTTGAAAGCAGTCGCGCTTGATTGATTGCTCAACAACCAGATGAAGGACTCTGCTTGCTTCGACTTGATCAAGAATCATAATCGAAGTAAAGCATCACTCCTCAGGGAGCCCGAATCGCAGCATCGGGCTCCCTGAGGCGGGGACCCGTCTTGGCCCAAGGACGAAATCGTGAAAAGCGGACTCCAGCGAATGCTGACGACTGGTCTGGGACTTATCAGCGAGCCTAGAAGCTTTCGTCATCGTTAGATATTATCAGGCGACTAAAACGAAGTCAATTAGGCAACAAAACGACAAAATGTCAAACGAAACAAGCAGGAGACGGGAAGGGGCCCGAGAGCGTGAGGAACCAAGAAAAAGAAGGGAACAATGACAGACTAGAACGAGACACAAAGTTGCGAGGCAACAGGACACGTGTCAAATTTGCGTCAATTTTCAGCTATTTGACTGTCCGGGGGGACACGTGGGGACGGGTCTCGGTCTGTAGAATCGGTACGGGAGCAGGACTTGAAATCCTAGATCTAAGTTTGGATGAGCCGGCGGAGTGATGCAACTCGACTTAGGCCTAGCCAACGGAAATCCAGTACTTTTTGCCTTCGCCTCAACGTTGCTGTACGCCGTCCGATTGAATGGTGCCATTTGGCAATCGTCCGATAAAGCGTCCACTACTTACCACTGTGTGCGCCATGCCTGCGGACACGCGCGCCGCCTTCGCCCCCCCCATGCCGGTAACTAGGCGCGGCTCGTGAACGAGGTGCTTCTCCAAGGACCCGTGCCCGCAGCACCCGAACTGGTTCAGCCCGAAGGTATACAGCTCGCCGCTGCTAGTTGCGAGGACGGTGTGCGACTGGCCTGCCGACACCTGGATGGAAGAAGTAAGAGGAGCTTGACGTTTTCAGTGCCGTCGGGAAGGTGGGCACAGGCCGACTGTGTGCTTGCGAAACCTGTTATCGAAATGGAAGTGTTTTTCTGTACCAGTACTTCACTGGAGCGTGCAATACTATCAAGAGACTGTTCACGGCCACAGCTAACTGTGACGAAAGTGGGTTATTGACCCGTGGACGAGGGTAACGAATAGATGGGAATACGCCCTAAGATGTTGCCTGGGTTTCGGCAGCTGCCGCCAAGAGCTCGCAGGGTGAAAAGCTTTGTTTGTGAAGTACCACGCAAACCTGGTGCAGGCGAACACTAGCTCCCTTTCGGCTTTCAAACGTCGTGGCTTTCAATAGTTTGCGCCTATCATTTTGTAAGGCCCTCTGAACAGTCGAAGGAAAGGGTGAATCCTGTGATGGTGGAAGCCACAGGCTCTGACAGTAAAGTCGTTTGGTAAGTGAGGAATAATGCCCACCTGCAAATTGTCAAAATCCGTGCGCTCTCGACTACCAATGACTTGAAAAGGAAAGCCTACGATACCCAGCTCAGCATGACTTCCGCCCTGACCGTCGCTTACAGCTCGTCAGATACACAAGCTGAATTGCTCTTCTCGAGTGCCCAGAAGGTGTTCAAAACGAGAAGTGCACAGGCAGACTCAAGGCAGACGTGAAGATTTTGAGAAAAACAAGAATAAGAACGCACCTGCAACACTCGTATCCTGCGCAATGCTGGAACCGGCCGCGGCATGTTTCCTCCCCCGTTCACACTGCCCCGGCCGAGGCAGCCCTCCTCCGTTCCCCCAAAAGTGTAAACGGCCCCCTTCGCAGTGACTGCCACATTATGGTACTGCCCGGAGGAAACTTGCCCGCCCGAGAATCGGTCATCAGTGTTGGTCGAGCTGCCCACTGCGCCGATGTAAGCGAGGACCCGTTTCCAACTGCGGTTGCAGCGGTGGAAGAGGGCGAGCTGGACCTTCTCGGGGAGTTGCTTGAGCCAGGGCCTTCTCTGCAGGTTGATGAAAATTAGGTCACAATCCATTAATCTGTTCAAGGGTTTTGGAGACGGGTGGGCTTCAGTGGATGGTAAGACGATATGGTGAGAACCTGTTTCGAGCAGGAGTGCCGTCAAATGAGCCAGGTCATGGCAGGAACTCTTTCACGGTGGACTTTCAACAGGGTTCCCATACAGTAACAAGTGCGCTTCGGTCAGTTTCAGAAACCACAGGGGGTGCCCTGGCTAGCTGGGGAGATGATAGACCACTTGGTTAAGAGCATGCCAAAGTGGTTGATTAAGATTGTGCATTGATCTGTCCGTACAGTCTCTCACAAAAAGCTAAGTGTAAAGTACCACAACAGTTGAACAGCATGCCATCGAAGTACAAATAGAAGTCAACAACTGCATATAATCGTTCAAGCTCAGTCCTGAATCTTTTCATGCTGGCTCACGAGGTGAAGAAATCATTCAGCTGCGTAAGGTGTCAGAACAGCCCACCTGATCAATTTTCCTCACATGCCAAGTCCAGAAAACGACAAGCCTCAGATGTACAGTAATTCGAGCACAGCTCACCCACCTGGCACTGCTCATAAGCAGCCATCTCTGCAATCGAGCGGTACCGATACGGTGTCTGGTCCGCGGCCCTCCGAAAAGCATACCCCGCGCTCTCCAAGCACGCCAAGTCCCGGCCCCCGATCTCCGACGTGCTCAGCATGTGAAACAGAACGTAGTAGGGCAGATCAGGAAGCGCCGTTGTTGTCGAAGGGATCCCCCTAACCCCCTCGTCATTGCGCATGCCGCTACTAGTTGGGACACTTGAGACACTGTCTGGCGCTCTCTTGAGCCTGCGCTGCTTTGCTTGGGGCGCGTCGGGGTTAGACCGGGTTTTGGAGAGGGTTCGGTGCAGGTTAGGGCGCGGGTCGCAGTTTTCGTCGTTTTCCATGGTATTCAGCGAGCGTTCACCCAGATGGAGCGGGGCCAGTCGGTTTGGCCGCGGACGGAGCATTGTTGCACTCGATCCGCTGCTAGACCCTGTGGTTATGCTGCTGATCCCTTTTACTTTTGATCCTGAACCCTCTACTTAGGCAGCTACCCCTTGGCTTACGGAGTCGCTGCAAGTACTGTCAACCTAGCTGGACAGGGACTTATCTAGCTCTGACCACGTTCATACTTTTTTGAAACTACTTGAAGAGCCTCGGAGCTCAGCGATCTTTTGAACACACGGCTTGCAGAGAGTGTGACTGAGTGGAGCCCAAAGCGTGTCACTGAAGCAATGCCCCCCAACGTCTAGAACGCACCGCGCTGCCTTCTTGGGCCCTTGTGACACTTAGGGCAGCTGCGAAACAGACCTGCAGGCACCAGGATGAATCTAGTTAGAGTGCCCTAAAGATGAAGCTTTCACCGTCACCAGCAATTATGCATGTAGATGCCGGCAACCTGACATTCGATTGGCTCAGTTTTTGGCATTGAAATCTGCATGGCCTATTGCATTCACAGAACTTATTGCATTAAGAAGCTGAGCTGAACTTGCCTGCCCAGTTTCTTGTCATTTGCAAAACAGAATCCGCAATGCCATTGAGTGCAACTAGCAAAAAGGCAAGAACATATATCACGAGCTATATGCAAACATTAGACACAATGCTGCAGGTGAACAGAATCTCGAACACCTCACTAGATCTATGGTGCGGTGTGTTTCCCAACATAAAACCCCATGCGGCCGCTCCCAACTACAAGAAGTTTCCGGGAAATGTCCTATCTTGCAATGACAATGCTGTGTCAGATGTGCAGCTCCCCAAGGAAAGAAGGGCATGGACAATGCTATGACTGTGCGAGCAATAGATGGCACATGCCCGCTTGAAGACAACCTTCCAGCTAGGGAGGATCTTGCAGGTGATCCTTTCAAGACTGCTCTCTCTTGAAAGAAGCGGAGCAAAGAGGAAAAGAGGACAAGGGTGCCTTGTCTCCAGCTTCAGCGGTTGCAGACCTGCCTTTGACCGCCAGTCACATGCGCACCCATGCGCACCCCTCCAAAAGCAACCATGCAATCCACTTCTTTGTGCCTCCAGGCTGGACATCAGCAAAGTGCTCCCCTC
>DF237106.1:7979-20547 GCA_000708835.1 Klebsormidium nitens | reverse complement strand
GCCTCGTGACGTTGCGTAGCGCACACCCACGTGCAAGGTACCAACCAACTAGAAAAGGGTCAAATCAGCAAGACAGTACCTCGGAGAAAAGCATGAACGGTAATAGCCAAAGGTGGCCAAAGGTGCTGTTTCATTGGTCACGGGGATCCCTGGTAAGCCACGTCATCGTCCAACCGCTGCAGCCAATCATAGGACCCGTGTGCGCGCCACGGTGGAATCTTGCTGACTAGATTCTGATTCTGCTTCGTGGCGCGCAACTTTTCTTCACTGGAACAGTGGAAGAGGGAAGCTTTTCTCCTCTTCCACAGGCTCCCCTTTGTGCGGTGGGTTGCTCCTCTTTCTTTGTGAATCGGAGCGAAACTGTTGTTCTGAAGCAGTTGAAGTAGCAGAGCCAGCATCCGGAGGGAATTCCTCTTTTAAGGAACCGAAGGAAAGGGCCCGGTTGCTGGTTGGGTCGGCGTTCTCAGGTTATTCCGTGGGCGGCGCAGCTTGATCATTGGAGTCAGCTTATTAGGACCGAAAAGGAAGCTTTCACTTTCGCTGAAATCTGGTTGCTATTGGCAGGGTTGACGCATCATCCGCGTCGCTTAATCTGCAGTGTGTTTATCCAGTGGGTTTATCCCTCTGTCACCTCATTCATGATCAATCCCTCTTTGGAACTCCAAGTAGTCAGCTGAGCTAGGCGAGCTGTTGAATCACAAAGTGCAGATGACAAAGTGAGTATCTGGAGTCTGACACAGTGGCAGCTTTTGGAATGGCAGCCAGTCAATTGGTCAAGCTGTTCCTGACAATAGTTCTTGCCTTGTACTTTAATCATGCAAGTGCCACCTTAGATTTCATCAAGTCTTCCCAGCTCCCCAATCTCGACACAGAGCCTCTGACAAGGATCGCATTTGGTTCCTGCATAAACCAGACCATTCAGCAGGTGCGTGCTTCCGTGATTCCTCGGTTCTTCATTTCCTAGTGTGCTGAACGGTGCGATGTATCTGTTGCAATTCAGCTGCTGCGATGCATTCGTCATTGTCAATGGAGGAACTCATGTGTTCTGAGAGCAGGCGCCTTTGGAAATAACACAGCCCAGGGAAGAACAGTGATCAGCACTAAACAGCTAAATCGAATCCATGCTCAAAAAGCCTGACGAGTCTGTGTCGTCGGATCCGGCATACAAGAATATTGGTTGGGTCAGCTCGATGATTCCATTTCGCTGGCGCACCTTATGACCAGGTCACTTGGTTACACATCTGATGGATGCGGTGGTTCTGCTGCGGCAGCAGCATAGTGCAGGGAAAGGTTGATCTGAAGGGGTCAGCATCATTTGTCTAAAACATCTACTTGTAGATGGTTCACTTCTTTGTTCATCCCCTTTCTCTCCTAGTCAGGTCTATTTTTGTGTGGTCAAGGAGGGGACTTTTGAGTGAGAGCTTTGATGGTTCCTATCCATTTTTACTTTACTGTGTTATCTTTGTGAGCTTTCTTGGGAGTACCACCATGTGAGCTGGCACTGTTTGTTCGATCTTAAGTATTTGGCAGCCAGGGCGTGTCACTGTTTGTTTGTGAGGGCAGTGCCACCACCAAAAGTTGGATTTGAGCAGAATGCTTGATTGCTTTGTACACAATGAAGCAGTTTAGTTATTTACAGGTCTGGACGCACCTGCAATAGCTATACGCATCCGTTATCTACAGACTCGTCAGACATTTCTCCGATACTAGGATTGTGGTTTGACTTGGAGTGCTCATCTTTGGTCGCAAGATCAATTGTAGAAGGCTACTGAAGACATTCTCACTGAATTATTTATCTGCTGAATAGTGCCCTTTGGGAGACAAACCTTTCTAAAATCAGCTGCCAGGGCTTGGCTATCACTAAAGCAATTCCTGATCAGTTTTGGGCTTACCCCAGAGAGCTTGATGGAGACGGTTTATGGATGTGTATCCACAGGAGATGACACCACTCATCCGAGGACACAATCATTGCTTTGGATTCTGCTTTTCTCCTGCTTCTGTAACAAGACTGCAAAAAGAAAAGTCAATACAGTCCGCTTTGAGATGTTACATCTTTCCTTCTTTGCCTTCTTTTCTGTCTTCACACCAGACAGCCTGTTACTCTGCAGTTTTTACGAGAGTCTACCACACTAACTGAGACAGCTGAGTCGCTCAGCTGAGTACAGAAAACACCATTCAACATGTAAGGGCTGAGCCTATTTGAGGCCGAAAAATTTCATCCAATTTAGGACGTTGAAGAAAACAATGGTGGTTCTGAAAAACAGAAGCGCCCCTTTCTTTACTGTTGCCCCCTTCAAGTTTTGCCTTTGACGCTCACAACCTCTTACTCCTGCAGCCTATCTGGAATGCAATTAACGCATACCATCCCCAGCTTTGGATCTGGCTCGGCGACAACATTTATGCGGATACCAAGCGGAACATGGTGCTTCTGGGGCCGAAAAGAAATGTGGGGCCGTGGCGACCGTCGCCCCGGTTCGTTCCGGTGTCCAATGAGGTGATGGCCAAGCAGTATGCGCTGCAGAATGCGCAGCCGGGGTACGTGCAGCTGAAGCAGAGGACTCATGTAAGCGCTCTAATAGTTGGTACCGGAGTTTATGTTTTGTTTCAGCATGTCCTGGTCCAGATGTGCGGAAGCGGAAGCTGGATGCTGCACTTCTTTTCATCCAATATGGTTGAATGCTAGGCTCTGGCAAGGCTGATTTCACCTTCGGGACTGACCGAGAAAGTAGACCAGCGGGTCTCGTTTTTCAATCGTTGAGCAACTTGTAGTCAAGGCCCGTATGAGTTAAAGCTCTGTTCAGCGTTTCATAAATGTTTGACTGGTCGTCGCAAGCTGTGGAGATCGATTGGCCCACTTCAGCCACACTGAAGCGTTCAAAATGCCTCACAACGATCGTGAATTGACTTAGCATCTCATGGGCCTTTTTAGGACGTTGGGTGCTTCTGGACATCGGGGTCGACTTCTGAAACGGTGGAATATTTGAAGGGGGACAGTTCTAAAGGTAAAAAAGCTGCTATCTGACCAGCAGTGTGTGCTATAGCGACAAGGTTTCCTCCGATAATACGAGACTCGATCGTTCCCATCACTTGGGGCAGTGGGCCTGCAGTGGGCCTGCTGATTGAAGTTTTGGCTTATGGACACCTTAACGGCTGTTAAGGTTACAGGTTATTCAGGGTCCGTTTTCTGAATGCTTGCAGGTCGTAGGTACCTGGGATGATCACGACTACGGGCTGAACGACGCGGGGAAGGAGTTTGAGGGCAAAGCAGACAGCATGCGACTGATGCTGGACTTTATCGGGGAGCCGAAGGACAGCCCTAGGTACGTATTTAGATTGACGGAACATATGGATAAGAATCATGCATAGCTTCCGCCGGCCTGTGTCCTTTGAAGTGAAGGGCAGGGGAGTCGTCCTCTTGTGTGAGGCATAGATGTTGTTAGCTGCCAGCATCATGATACGGTTGGCAGCAAGAATGTTATCGCACACAATTCGTTGGTGCAAAAGCAGAGCAAACCATCATTGACGTGTTCGCTGTCGGACACCATTTGAAGGTTCCGTTTTGAAGAGCAACTCAAAGATCACTAACAATCCTTCTGATTTCCATTTCTACCCATCTTTTTGATACCTGGACCTTGCTTCGAGAAAGTGAAAAGTTATGATGAAAGTAAACCCTCCGCTGCAGGCGGAAGCAAGACGGCGTGTATGCGGCCTACACGTACGGTCCCCCCGGGCGGCGCGTGAAAGTATTTCTGCTCGACACGCGGTACAACCGGGACGCAAAGTGGAGCGACGGGGATGTTTTGGGAGAGGCGCAGTGGCAGTGGCTGGAGCACGAGCTCGAAACGAGCGATGCGCAGATACACATCATCGGGTCGTCCGTACAGGTACGTTGCCGATTGCATTTTGAGAGGGTTTGGACGCGGCAATACGTGGCTTAGGTCGTGCCCGGAGTTGTGTGAGATGGGGTTCGGACGGGAGGGACTGATTTCGCGCCGTGGACGATATTGAGTGTGCTGCGCGAGACTTTTGGATAGTCACCGGGCGCGAAGATCCTGACATGTTCAACGGGGATACAGACGGCTTTTGCACGGGACTGCAGTTTCGTCAGATTGTGAGACCCCTATTATATGGGTCGAAGTTCTCATGGTCCCCCGTCCGCTTGCGGCGGTTCTGACAACAATCGCGTGGCACATCCCCAGTACGGAAGAATCACCGTCTTTTCTAGTTTCAGAGTGACGCTTCAAACCTCTTGCCCAAACCGTTCCGCCGGCCGTAAGCCTCAAGATTGTCTGAGAATGTTACATCTTGAGCATCGACAACCAAAGAAACTGATTTTAGTCCTTGTCTTGCATGGGGTAGGTTGTGACCCACCTGAGCGAGTTGGTCCAGCCATTTTTCCACACCGAGGCGTGGGGCCACTACCCCACCGCCCGGAAACGCCTGTACGACACGATCAACCGGTCGCAGAAGGGGGGAGTCATCCTGCTGAGCGGGGACGTGCACTTTGGGGAGATCAGCAGAGAAGACTGCGCAATTGGGTGAGTCGAATCGCTCTATAGGAGCACTCTTTGGGGGTTAAGATGCTCACTGGCGCTTGAAATGAGGAAAGTCGTTTGTTGCAGAGAAAAAGAAAAATCTGGTGGTCGAGGCACTTACGTTTTGTTGCAGAGAATGAGAGAAGAAGACGCGATATTGAAGAGGAGTCCTTGTGCATCGAGGATCCTTCTGAATCCTGTACTTCTCGAAAGCGATGGAACTGCTTCTTCATTGAAGAACACTGGAGCTCAGGAGCCAAGTGGAAAACCTTCGCCGGCCAACTCCCAAGGAACACTTCTCGCTCTGTCCAAAAGAAGTCACCTGGTTGCTGAATCTCGTGCCAATCGTTAAGTTCGGCTGCAGCCTATCTGACATTGTTATTGCAACATCCTAGCTGCCGCTCACGAGCCTGTACGTTCGAAAACTTGCCAGCCTTTATAAGGTCTCGTTCCGGCACGGCTACTGGCATCCTTCTTTTGTGCCAAGTTGCCAAGTATTTCGCTTCTCGGTACTAAAGTTGGAAGCTCGCAATGTGTTTGGGTTACACCTCTTAGCAGCGCATCTGGTTGAACTATGGGCACACCGTCCATGTATACCAGTCCGCGTACGCAAAACACCGATTTCTGTTGTCGGTCCGTTACTACCGTTGCAGATATTGGCTGGACAAGGTGACGTCAGTCAAGGCCGACGCAGCGCAAGTCCAACCTGTATCGAAGCACTTCAAGGCACCGCAAGTGGCTGCTAAACAAACCCTTAACCAGACTGTTACAGGCTTTACCCGACTACAGGTACCGGCTACACGACCTGACCTCGAGCGGCTGACTGCAAGGTTCTGGGAGGTTGACCATGTCATTTGCATACTAACCAATTGCCCGAAAATGCCCACACGAAACCTTGATCAGTCTTAACCCCCTTCGTCGCAGGTACCGGTTGCACGATCTGACCTCGAGCGGGCTGATGCAGGGCGTCCAATATCTGAAACTTTTTCACCATGAGTCGTAGCGTACTGATTGCCGCCTAAAGATGCTGCTAAACGAACTTTTAACCAGTTCTAAACCGGCTTTTCCCCGGTCGCAGGTACCGGCTGCACGAGCTGACCTCGAGCGGGCTGACGCAGCTCCTGCGAGATTTTGGGATGTTTGTTGCATGTTAAGTAGGTGCCGCCCGAGAATACCCAAACGAACTCTTGACCAGATTTCAACCCTTAACCAGATACTAACTCTTAACCAGACCTTAACATGCTTCTTCGCCGGTCACAGGTACCGGCTGCACGACCTGACCTCGAGCGGGCTGACGCAAGGCGTGCAGAAGTCGGTGAAGGCCCCCACGCGCTGGCTCATGAAGCTGGCCGCTGTGTTTGTGCCACGTATCCGACGAATAGTTGGACCTTACTGTGAGCAGTCCAGTGCTTGGATGTTTTGAACTGGAGGAAGCAGGGGCTTGTAGTCGCTCGGTCTGCTTTAAGGTCGTTTCTGAGTTGCTCTTTCTTAACATGATGCACCGCAGTATGCATTCTGCGAAATCTAGAGTGCGCCAAGGGTGCCTGAAGTGTGCTCTTCGTCTCCTTTGATGCGATGAAGGGGGCTGTTGGCAAGCAGTTCGTCGACAAGCACTTCGTCTTCAATCATGATGTCACGTCAATATCAGATGCACACTACGTTGACACACAATGCACCTTATAGCCAGACAGAAGTTCTTGTCCGATCTCCTTTTTCTGACGCGTGTGCCAAACAGCGACGTCTTTGGTAGTTGAGCTCCTTTCTCCCCCCTCCACGACAATCTTACAAGAACTTGGCTTCTCCTCTCTCCATCTCCTATCGCTGGCCTTCTTCTCTTTAGTGCTCTCTAGATCTCGCTCGCTGTCAGGTACAGGATACTCTACCTCCGCTTCTTTTTACTCCCCATTCATCTTCAACCCACATTCCGCGTCCGCTTCATCACTTGCTTAGACCTTGCCCGCCTCGGAAATCAAGGATTTTTACTTCCCTCCGTAGCGAGCCGCAATTTTGCGACCATCTCGACTGACTGGGAGGCGGTACATCACTTGCTTGCAGCTTGCTCGCCTCAGAAAACAATGATTCTCCTTTGCGTCTGCAGCGAACCGCAATTTTGCGACCATCTCGATCGACTGGGAGGCGGACCCGGTCGAGATCGAGCTGCAGATCCGGGACGAGGACGGGGACCGGGTGCACAAGCCCGTGCGGCTACGCCTGTCGTCGTTGCAAGTAAGTCTCCTCCTGGTTGAGCTCAATACAGATTTTATTAAGCGCAGATAATAATGAGGTCGCCGCACTGGGACGGGTAGGGTTGGTTTGGTGGTTAGGGTGGGTGTGGGTGCGGAGCAGGCAGGTTGCTGCATTAGGGTTTTAGTGTTAGTGGGAGCTTATCATTATCTTGGCTTAGTGTTATCGTTCGTTGAATTCAATCTCCTCCTGTCTGTTCCCCCGACAAGCAGGGCTGTACGTCACCAGCACGTGGCCTACAAATTGCGATGATCCGCTAAATTTAAGAATGAAGGGCTTTACAGTAGATTTATCCCCGCACGTCAAATTGCGCAAGCGGCTTTCTGATGCGAATAACACGACTCACGGATGTTTTTGTAAGCTGACTGGGGTTGCGCACACAGCAACTTCTGTCTCTCGCTGCGTAAGCCTCGGCTTAGTAAGGCAATCCCAATTTGGCCCGTTCCTGCCAATGTTCCCCTAAAACTACCCCTGCGTGTGTTCTGACTGTGTGCTTCTTACACTGTGCGACAAAAGCCACAAGTGCCAAAAACAAATTCAACGTGAGTGAAGCGTCAAATGCGTCACCCGAGATATGCTCAGATCTTTTGGGAAGTCTTCCCGAGGTTGTCCTGCTGCCGGCCTTGGTCGCAAGTCGGTTGTGCAGCCGGTGGAACGCATTAAGATGTCAGCCTAAAGAGACTCACTCTCCGCCGGCAACGTTCAGATATGTTTCAACGACATGCCCTTTCAAAATTCGTCGCATCGTCCGTCCATATACAGGCGAACCGTTCGACCGCCCGCTTTGACTCCCTGCGTGATTTGGAGTTCGGGCTCTCATCATCCGTAGAGCAAGCTTCGCTGTAGCAATCTTAACTGGCGGCTTCCGGCCCCTTGATTCGAGCTGTAGACAGAAAGGCTTAGCGTCTTAGAAGCCCTTAACGGCTCAGATGTTCGATACTTGACAATTTTGTGTGACACGTGTTCTCCATCTGTGCAGCCCGGGGCGAACGGGCTGCCGCTCGGCGAGGTACGGACGGGTTGCCTGACGGAAGAGAACCTGGTGTGGCACGCGAAATACCGGCTGGCGATCGTCTTTATTGGGGTGCCAGTCCGTAAGTTTGAATCTCTTGCTTGATGTTCCGTCACTTGCTCGCGCGCTTCTAGTCCAACGACGAGTCTTTCTGAGGTTATATCTGTATAACCGGGTGCAACTGTGAACATAAAGTGTATCCTGGGCCCACTTCTGGTGGAGCTGCATCTTCCGTAGTCCTTTTGAATGAATCCAGACTTTGTTATTGCCTCCGGCATGGTTCTGAAAGTCCGAGATTGCCTTGCGGGCCTGTTATAAGGGATTGAAGATGCTCCACCTAGAACCTTCCGTCACTGAAGACGTTATCTTTAACAGTGCCTTTGTGCGAGACTGTCTTTGGCCCTCGTCTCGCTCTGTCCGATTTCAGATGCTGTTTTCGACTATCGCCAGTGCTAAGCTCGGGAATATTCCGGATACACGTCCTCATGAGAGTATATCGGGGGCCCCCTTTCGATCTCTGTCAACGATGTGGTGTGGGGTGGATGCTTTATCGCGGTTCGCCGATAGTAAAAGGCCCTCTACTCTTTTGCTTCAACTTCCGAGATTCTGACCTTCACATTGGACTCGGTTTTCAAACTCTCTGAGGCACGAGGTTAAGAATCTGTCCTGGAAAACTGTGAAGATTCGGACCCAATACTCCCGGCAGTGATGTCACTCAGATCAGCCTGATCACTGCAAGGTCAGAATCATCGACTTTGCGGTCTTCAAGTTTTAACCATATGCGCATCATCCCGGGAGTCTGCATACAACTGGTTTGGGTTCCCAACTCTCCTTTTGTTTTTCCGACAGTTGTACTCAGCTACATTGGGTGGTACCTGTTCCGGAGATCCCGGCGCCCGTGGGAGCTGTCCATCAAGAAAGTGGATTGACAGGGACCAGAGACTCCATTTTTGTTCTCATCTTCCATTCTTTGCGCGGCTCAAGCAGGTAGTCTACTAGGGTTGGTCAGCATATGGATCTTGGCTCGGGTCCATCTGCAGGAGGGTATGCGGTCAAAGGTATGCGTCATAAGCAGCTACTTATAGGTAGCGTTGGCTCCGCCCAGGTTGAGAATGGAGCATGAGAAAGACGGCATCTAAGTAGTACTCGATACTCTTTAGCCTTGGTACATGGTTCACTCCAGTCTTATTCGTGTATTCCTTCGGTCTTTGTGCTTCGCAACTGGTCACTTCTTCCGAATTGAGTATGTGATCAAAAGTCGAGCTCATTGAGGTTGGACGGCCAATTCCACTCGTTTCAGTGTAATCCGTGTCTAGCTCTCTGGCAAGCTCTTCTTCGTGTGCGAATTTTGGAAGTTAGTACTCGGACCTGGGAATTTGTCACGACTGTTCAATCGTCAGCGTCATGCAGGGAGCCTGCATCTCATGCCCGCGTAAGCTGGCAGAATGATTGCCACCCATATTTCCTCTTGACGTACTATGTGCATATTACCTTAACGGTTGCATGTTCACACAATGATAGGGCCGAGAGGAGTACCAATTAAGACGGTATGTAGGACGCCGGCGGGATCGAGTCACCATAGTCTGTGTTGCAAACCATGCGGTTGAACTGCGCACATGTGAGCAAGGAAGAATCACACGGCTTGTTACCATGCAATTGCAGTGCACAGATGGTCATGCATTACAATTATAATTGCACGATTCTAGTGCTAATTTGAATGGTCAACCAGGCATGTAACTAGCTCATGATGTGCCGTATGCAATTAATACATGCCACATGAACGTGAAACCAAATCATTTATCTTTTCATGGATCTTAATTCGCAACCGCCCTGAGCAAGGTGTGTTGTAAGTTCAATGCGCACAGCAGCCGCCTGTAATTCTGAACCCCAGGGCTCGCGACTTGCCCATGGGCATCGTGTCAAAACATCTCTGCAAGGGCGTCCGGAACTCCGAAAAATAAACCGGCCACCAGGGGGGTACAACCGAAACTTGACCCAAAATACACCGGGCACCAGGGGTACCCAAGTTCCGACTCGATGTAGTAAACCCGGTTAGAGAATATAAGGGGATGGAGCGAGTGCAATATCTGCTTGATAGTTGTCGAAACGTGACAACTTGTTTTCAGGTGCTCTATTTCGGTTAGGCGAGGAAATCAACTTACATAAAAGGCAAAATAGAGCACTGTTATCTATACGCATTCGATCCGTGTTATGTGGTGATATTTGTGCTAGACCGTGTGGTTCGAGACTAGTCGGTTGATGTGGCCTCGTAACCTCCAGCCCTTTTGCAGGGGGCTGACAGGCTCAAGTGTACATACACGGGGCTGATAATAGTGGCTCATACGCGAGATTTTGATGATTCTGGGAATAATGAAACATTTATCAGAAAATTCAGCCGGGCACCGGCCACCAGCCCCCTCAAGTCATCTTGACGGTGCTCCGAGAACCGGCCACCAGCCCCTCAAGAAAAATTGCGAAAACCGGAGTTCCGGACGCCACTGCACATATGTTTTGACACGATGCCATGGCCTGAAGGAAGATACATAGGCAACGACCCACTGCACAATATGTAGGTGCACATGCATAATCGAAGTAAGCAGCTGGATGATATCCAGAACTCGATCATGCACCAATGCGTCTCAGTGGTTGAATGTTGCGGTGGCTGGGCCCGCTACATATTTCCGCACTTGAAGAAATAAGAGCTATTTACCCTTTCAAATTGGTTGCTCACTTACTGTTGAAACGCACTACTTCTGCTGAGCCGGAATGAATCACTAGAGCAAGTCATAATCGCCTGCGTCCTTGCCAGTGGCCTGGCCTTACATACCCGATCAACTTACTCTATACATGATCGTAGAATCTATCATAAAAGTCCAATACTTGCTTCCCTTCAATTTCGGGTACGTGCAACTCTCTTAGAGACGGACAAGTCAAGAACTCGTCGAAGTTTGAAGGGTTCAGAGGGTCGTCCTCACACCAGGGTGTTGCTATCGTCAGGATTTTGAGGGACGTGAGGCTAGCCAACGCCTTTGTGACGCTCCTATCAACATAGAAATTGCTACAAAAGGCCGCGGAGATGGTCAAGTCAGTCAAAGCCCCTAGCCTTCCGAGACTGTCTGATATCAAATGGACGCAACGTTGGACGCCAGCTCTATCACTCATGTCTGCAAAACAACTCTCATGCAAATATTCAGAGTCGCAAGGTGGTCGTGCTTGCCCTCAAACGTCAGATTCACATAGAAGTCTGTCTCGAACCCGAAAATCTTCAGGGAAGGGCAGACGATCACAAGTTGGGTGCCATAAGACAACAACCCCACCACCGACTCACGACCTAGCGTGAGGTGTTCCAACCTATCCCAGCCAGTAAATCGATACTTGCGTTCGGCGGAAGCAAAGAAACTGCAGTCCAACCTCGTCAAGAGCTGATTGAAGGGCCAGAAAGCGGTGCCTAGCTCAAAGATCCGTCTGCCACTAGGAACTGGGATTACCCGAGAGTTCGTCAGATTCAGATGGGTAAGAGTTGGTGGTGCCGCCTTAGCAATGCTCTCAAGGACCACTTTGGCCTCCTGATGGGATATCTCCCCCTCCTCACACCAAAGATCCACGTACAAGCTGCGTAAGTTGCGGCAGTCTCCAAGGATGGACGTGAGCTGACGACAGAACCAGTCTAGCGAGACATCGGACAGGCCAAACAAGCTGAGCTGCTCCAGAGCTCTGCATCGGCGTACTGGATCAAGGCTGAAGCTCGAGGGGCAATCCGCGTCGTGGCCAGCATTGAACTCCAGCGTTCACAGACTCTCTACCAGAGTTGGACTCAGAGGCAGCCTTGAGAACGTACGTGGCCCATCTAGTCCAATCCTAAGGGACGTAAGCAATGGCAGTTGCGCGAACAGCATGCCTAGGTTAGCATCTGTAAAGAGCTCTGGCTTGTCCTCGTCCGTGCTCTCTGAATCGGAATCATCCCCCCAAGTGAGGACCTCCAGATTCAGGGTGCGGAGCCACGGACAACTCTCTACAGATAGCACCTGAAGCAGGAGGTAAAGCGAGCAACTGTTTTCCAGCTGGAGGTTGATAGTTTCAAGACTGGAGAGGCTTGCATTGGCCAGAGCCTTGAGCAAGGAGTCGCCCACGAATTGAACGAAATGCACCTCCTTCAGCAGCAGCCCTACTCGCCCTGGGTTTGGGGGCTTGTGCAGGTCCGTCACAATCAGAGGCCCCCGGCCGGCTCGCTCAAGGAGAGATGATGCCTGGTCCTCGTCCACTGGGCAACTAACATCCTTGAAGAGGACTTCCTGAAGGTCAGGCCAAACTCCACCAAATGGCAGCGGCCCAGTGCCCGCAAAATTCCGGCCATCATAACAAGTAACCATCCGAACCGTTGGAAAGCACCTTCCCAGGTGCGAGAACTGCTCAAACGTGCATCTACTCGCTCCTCGGTCACGAGGCACAATGTCGCTGATGTCCAGCGACGTGACCCACTGAAAGCACGTCGGCGTGTGCTCAATCTGCCTTTTCATGCAGTGCAGGCGCAGGCTGTGTCTGGTCCGGCGCTCCGCTGCCCTGAAGGCTCTGCAGACCAAGGAACACGAGTCCCTGACCTTGGCGTCGAGTAGCTTAGCAAGCACCAGCTCCAAAAGATCCTCGCTCAAGGGAAAGGGCGCCATTCTACTAGCCAGCTGAAGTACATGTAGACCTGCCTGGTCATTCCTCGTCTGTGCCCATTGTTCAGGGTTTGGCAGCGGTCGATCTCTTTTAACCCAGTTCACAAAGCGGGGGG
>DF237107.1:90843-165478 GCA_000708835.1 Klebsormidium nitens | reverse complement strand
CTTCTAACATCGTCCCCGTCAGTCCCGTGAGCGGTGCTGAATTCTGTCAAATGGTCCTGTGAAAAGTCTCCTTCTTCGTTTCTCCTCGATCTCATGATCACCCTAACTGAGGCTCGAGATCGTTTACTTCGATACTGGCATCTCTGTCGAAAGGCAGTTAGCTCTGTATGTATATCATAGAAGAATGTGATACTTCGTGTACTTGAAGAATCCCGCCAGCGGCCCTTCATATCGTGCGCAGGTTTTTGAAAACCCATCGGCCACCAGACTCTGAAACGTGTTTCAATTCTTCCTGCCAGTCTGCCGCCAACGCGCTCGCGCAGATCCCCCGGCGCGCGCTGATTGCCGCCCTCAAAACGGACGCCACTGCAACGGACGCTTTCAAAGCGGCGCAGCCGTCAAGCAATGGCGAAACGACGCTTCTCAAGCTGGATCCCACGGTCTGCGTGCCCGGCATAGACTTGAGCACCAAGGAATAGGGACGCGAAGTTCCTGAAATAGGTTTTTGTAAACGTCCGATTGATCATGTGCACGTACAGAGTTAATGATACTGTTCAATTTCAGCTCCTGTATCCAGGCCTTATCCCGTCTACCTCGGCGCGTGTCATTCTTTTGATGGAATATTTGGCAGGCCTTTATGGATTAATCAAGAGAGTGCTGTATGTATACTGATCAAGAATACGGAAGATTTTGTCCGACCCTTACTAGTCGTGATCAAAGATCGAAAACTTCATGCAGTCATTTCTCCAATCAATCCAGCCCTACGTTTGATCCTTATATGCATCTAGATATGGTGATATGGTACGTAGCGTGGTAGACATGACATCATGAACCATCAAGGCAACTTTTTCTGCTGCTAACTTAAGCCACAAATCCCTAAACAATCGTACTATCTCCGAAGAAGTTGACGTTGGAAGATTTCGCGCCACCGAAGTGAAGGGGGTTGTCGGAGGCGCCTGAGAATAGGCGAAATCATTAAATAGTGTCCTGGAAAAGTCTTCGCGCTAAAGAGCCAAGTTGAAAGCCCGCTTATAGTATATGATCGTACGTTGATTGAAGCTTGATGCGTTTAAGGGACGTACGGTAGCTATAGTGCATGCACATGTGGCATCATTGAAATTATTATCGCCATGCAGGTTACATCGTGCCATTGACCAACTAGTGAAATAATTATACTAACGAGTCGCATCGCGATCGTTAATTGCACGACCGTCCGCCTATCACCTCCAACTTATTGATCGTCGACGATGCCGCGCGCTAAATGGGATGTCATATGAAAGTACAAAAGGGCGGAGTAGAGTCGAACCCAAGTAGAACGCGTACGACCAACAAGCTGCCCGCATAACGTGCCAGTGACGTTTCTAAGTACATGATCAATCGTATAGAAACTAGGCATCATGAGTGAAGACGCGCTAAGCGGCCAAGCGCACAGGAGCCAGGCGCTGATCTAAGGAGGCTAGGTGACATACTTGCTTTTCGTGTGTTTGGTATTCAACCATGCGGCGGGCTTTGAATTGAGCAACCACTCAAGAAGCAACGCATGTTGACTTGATTGCGGTGTTGCTGACGTCGACCCTCAGACGACTCCATGATTGCTCCAGTGCCGCTTCAAGAGCACACCCAAACCGGGAAGCTCTTGCAGAGTATAGAATGAATGATGCTTGAAGCTGGTCGAGACGAGCCTTATTGAACGCCAACATCGAAGACTGATTTACGGGAAAATGGTAACCTTAACCTGGCTTTCTATCGTAATCGTCTTCTGCTATGCTTTTTCAACAGTTTTCGCACGTCGTCCTTGAAGCAAAGCGCCCACCGTCGGTAACCGTCCCCGTTCAGGTGCAGAAAGTCGGGCTGGAGAAGGTGACGTGGACACTGAGGTTAAGCTTGCAATTCTCACAATCCTAAGCAGAAGAAGATGCCGATGGTGGCTGCTCTTGAAGACACGACTGGAATGAAAGACCTGCGCAAACTGGACGAGATCGTCTTCGAGCAATTAAGGCTTTCTGCTTGAACGCAATCTGATTTCGTGCCAAGCAGAATTGACACTAGCGCACGACTTGTAGCGGGCGATCTCAGGTTTTGTTCCCACTCACCAGAAAAAGTTCGTTTTTAACGCCGTCTCCCTCTGAGAAGACGGACGTGCAATCAATGAATCGTATTCTTCCCCCTGCAAGAGTCGGAATACTGTCCATTCAGTTCTGAGCATTGGGAACAGGATGTCGAGGAGAGAAAGATGGCCGAAGCACGATATATGATTGTGAGCCGCAGATAGTTCTGGGGATGGCAAAGATTGGAAGAGACTCAACTGGTCTCAGCCCTCGGATGACAGAGGAGAGGCTTCTGGGAAGCTATCTTCCGACTTCTTAAAAAGGTTTCGATCACAGCAAACCCGGTCACGTTGACAACGGCTGTGGACGTGTGGACAAGAGCAAACATAGCGGTTCCGAGAGGTGATTCGCCGCTTGAAACTTTCGGATAGGCATATCACCGAGCCAGGAATACCCTTAGGCTGACTGGCTGACTGAAAGCTGCGGAACCTGGGGTACGTCAGACATTGAGTCCACGTACCGTCGAGCTTTTTGAGCTTCTTATTTAGTTGCCCGGGCCCCTCGTGCCGCGCACCCGTCGGTACGCCGTATGCCTGCAATGGCGGGCAAACGTTTGACATTGGGGTAAGGAGTGCGCTTGCTGATTTAGCAATTGTGTCACTTCAGCATAAGGCAGCCGAACGCTGCGATGAGTCCGTTCTCAACCTAGCTTCAGCTCGCATAGGCATTGGCACGCCATTCAGACTGTCTTGCCTACCAACTGTCGACAACCTAAAATCTAGACAGCTGTTCAGAATACACAGGCAGATCTCATCGAAGTTATCGAAGAACGCTTGTCTACTCCATATATGTGTTGGACGATGATGAGATTCGAGAAGGATTGCCGGATATCATTTGCAGCGTCAATCACACCTTTGCCCCAGTACACCCTTGCCCAACATGGACAGCTGAGGGGGCATTCGCAGGTCTGCCTTTCCAGTAAGCCTTCTTCATCGCAAGTGCTAGAGAATCCATCTGAGCTAAACTTAGGTCGGTTCCCATTACTCCAAGCAGAACTTACCGACGGAAGGACGGACAGAAGCGCGATGCCCATCTCCGGCGTCCTCGTCTCGAAGAAGCCAAGAAGCCGCTTCATCTGAAAACAGGCAGACGAGACACACTCGTTAAGGCACACAAGGGAATCCCGCCAAACGGACGCACAAGAAGCGACTAACGACGCCTTTCAAGGTCGCGCTTGCAGTGCGCACGAAGGGCGAGCGCGTCGTAAGAATGTCAGGAGCCCATACAGGAAAGAGCTCGACGATTCCAATGAACAATTCCATGGACCAACACAAGAGGCTGAGGAAGCCTAATCCCGGAGACTGCGGCACTTACAAGAGTACGACGAATTCAGGCAGCATTACTCAGCTGCCTCAAAAGAGCACACTTGTTCTGTGAAGGACACCCCGATTGTGCTAGCGCATAAAAGTAGTCATCTCCTTCGTGACAAGCGCAAGGATAGAAGTTCAGAAGGACCTCACATGCTCAAAGGTATCGTCGACCGATTGGCCGCTCCCCAAATCGTTGACCCCTATGCACAGAATGAGCACCTTAGGCGTTCTCGCCGGCAGCTCTCCGTTCTGCACAAACAAAAGAGAGGGCTTAGAGGTCTGCCCCGACGACTCTTCGAACTGACCGCCGCCGCCTGAAAGCTTCCCATGCCAAGGTAGCTCAAACTCCGGCAAGCAAACCGCAAGTTTTGCAGCTGACCAAACCTTCGTCAGCCGGCTGAATTTGGGATTCCCATTTGAGGTTTGGCTTCACAAGGTTGCACAGAGTGCCCGAATCGGAGAGTGCCGGACTCGGGGAATGTTGTGGCTTCACCAAACATTCGTTAAAGTGGGCGTTTCAAAGTGTCAGCACTGACGTCACGTCACGGCGACTGATCCGATGTAGTTGAACTTGAGCCAGGACTGCAGCCGTCGCTGCGCTGGTAATCGGCACGAAACCCGGCACTTGGCGTTCGCAATTATCGCTCAAATTTGCGTGAGACCCCCTTCCGCTAACCTTGGACGTCCGGCGTTCGGCGGAACAGAACGCCCACTTCAAGCCAGCTGACTCTGAGAGTCGTTATCAAGCTCTGGCATGACGAGATTCATATGGAGGCCGATATGTCTTGCTGGACAACAATCAATGCAAATCTGATCTCGAAGCTTACTTGCATCCGCCACAGAAGATGCAGGACCCTGTCCCCCGCGATGCCGAAGTCGGCCGCGCTCACTCCCAGCTCCCGGTTCAATTCGTCCCAAGTCTGCCTGCCACGCGGCACTCGGAATCAGGACTCAATAGAAAGGCTTATGGTGCGACCGGAAGCGCTCCGAAAAGTGCAAGGACTGTCTAGGCCTGTACATAGACAGGTGTCAAATTCCTCACGTGTCAACAAACATCCCCGTGACACTCAACTGTTGTGAACCATATAAGCAAGCAACATACGGAGCCGTCCAAACCAACACTCACTTGTTGCCTTCATACTTCTCCATGGGTCGGTCCACACTGGTCCCCACCCATCCCTGTGACGAAGATTAGAAACGAATTAGGTAATCGCCGTTGTGCGAGGCCCGTATTGTTTCGCGAGCTTTCCCAGAGTACTTTCAGCTGGCCTTGATGGTTTGAGGGTCCCAAATAAGCATACAATGTGACCCCGAGTGTGAAACAAAAGACAGCGGACTCCTCAGAGTTTCCTGTCGTACAGTTCGGAACCGCTGCAATGTCTTCTACCATTCGAGAGCTACAGGGCCGCTGGGAGAGCATGCGACTCCGATCTGTTGCCGCAGACCCCCACCTTGATTGGATCATCTTCGCGACAACTTGAGCAATTTTCCGAATTCAAAACAATTCGTCGATTTGGGAATGACACCAATGTCGGGGCAAGTCTGCACTCTCCTGCCAACGATTCCATGAAGAGTGGCCAGCTCTGCGCATAGATCGTCAGAAAAACCGATTGCCTGCCCTACATTTCATGCCACAAAATTCTCGCTTAACCTCCCAGATCAAAGCGCGACCACATTACAACGACACATCGTAAACAATACATTCAACGTGACTCACAAGCTCACCTCTGTGATCGAGTCCCCTAGGTACAAGAGATCAAACTCGCCGTTTTTTGCTTCTTGAACCAGCCGTTGGTGCCTCCCGCTCCAGTCTGGTCGCTGTATCCGCTCCTCTACGAAAGGAGGCCAGTCCTCTGTCGGCCCATACTCTTCTGGCCCGACTTTGACCAGAATCTGTTCGCCGGTGAGCGGGGCGTGCCGCAGCAGAAGCAGCGCCCCCGCAAAGAGGACCAAGACAGTAAATGTGGCTGTGGTCACCAGTTTCTGTGAGAATGGGGAAAAGGATTTAAAACTCTCATGCATGTCCAGAGAAAGAGGGGCAATAAGAGCCTTTGAACAGCTTAAGGAGCAGGGGTGAAGACTTTGCTTGGGCACAAGTGGGGTCTGCAGCAAAGCTATACAGCTCTGTCTGCAAGATGTAGAGAAACACGAGGGGGTCATGGAAGGCTAGGCGAGAAATGGTGAGGGCACATGATTGTCGTCTTCAATCAGGGGATAAAAGACTGCTTACTGAATTCTGTCTTATGAAGCGCGAGAAGCACTGCTGATGTCAAAATGCGGCGGAAAAAGACTACGTGTTCCCATCTTGATCTACTGATAAGTTTATCCTGGAACTAAATATGGAAAAGGCTAGAAAGAATTACCTGCACATTCTTCTGAAAGTCAGGTCGTGCACGGGCAAACTGCGCAAGAGGCAATCTTGTCAGTTTTCTGTCTTCAGTCCCTGTTTGGTATTCAAATTTCGAGTCAATATTGTTCCAATTAAGTGAGTAAGACCTGACCGGTTTGCCCCATACCCTCTTGACTTGATGCATGAATGATGGTGCAAAACCTAGGGGGGCAACTTCTTTGTTTCTTTCAGAATCTTGTCCCAGGCTGTTGCGGTACACTGTATCTTAAAAATATTAATGTGGCCAATATACTCCTGTAGCAGCTTTGACAGACTGAGCAGACGTGCTCAGATGTCATTGGTGGGAGCAGCTGTTTAGCTGATATCTAAATTCAACTGAATTGCTCTTGCCAATGTGAAGACATGACAAGAAACATAAGAGTTCACAATGGGGTTTGGCAACAAACTCTGATCCACTTGCATCAGAATCTAAAGCTGAGGAAGTCCATCTGCTCTGCTCTGTTCAATTGGGCAAAGCAGCAATTTTTATCGTACAACACTCCTTGTGATGCTGCATTTCTGGTTTCCCTCCAAGACTCACTGATCCTTCAGTCCGTTGTGAAAGGGATCATCTTGAAGCAATTTACTGCTCATGTGAGTTGCGGACTATACAACAAGCAATTGCCAGTGAGTTGCGGACTATACTGGCCAGAATGTCAATTTGCGCTCCACAAAATGTCTCCCCTCTACCTAAGATCTATCCCAGTGTGGGTTTATGGGGAAACAAGGAACTGAAGACCCTTACGTGCATTGACTCCTCTACTTCATTCCACCATTCCTGGATCCCTCGGGGCCGTTGCAACAGAGATGCAATCTCCATCGGACTCGCCATCTTGATGCCGTCGCCAGGTCTTCTGACAACAAGTGCTTGATCAGCACGATATTACGAGTATCAGCATTGTTTATGCAAGGACGCCATTGGCTTTGGAATTGAACTTCTATGACATGCATGAGAAAGCATGAGATCAGAGAAAGCATCCTCCAGGCAAGCAATTTCGTTTTCTGTGCTACCTAGTTGCAAATGTTGAAGTATCAGCTAATCGTGTAACGACACGTGTAAGGTGCAACGTTAACGGGCTAAGCAATCGTTACCGTGCGTCTTCCGACAAGCTTTGCTTGGAAACGGTCATCGCCCATTGTTTCGCCTTCAAGTTTCAGGGCTTGCAATGCGCAATGCAGCTCTGCCTAGCTAGAACATTTGTGGACTTTGAGGGGAGCACCAAGTGCGCTATCCGTTTGTGCTGACATCTGTGAACTGCAACTCCTTGAACGGAGGGGTTTGCCTGTCTCCTATTGTGGTTACGTGGATCTGACCAAGGGCAATCAAGTACACGTGGCTCCAAGGAACATCTTTGCTAGACGGCGTGGAAAGAAGCGCCTAGATCACGAGTTGAAAAAGTAAGGATTGTGAGAAGCACAAACGAAGCAATGGCGGGGTCCTCTTCAGAAGAGCGGGGGTTCGAAGCGGCGCTGGAGGCCATCTCTTCGCTGATCACAAGGAGGAAGCGGGCCGATGGATCCAACTGGGGCGACGCATTCGCTTTAATGGACACTTACATCAAGGTGTGATGTCCAACACTGCTTTCTTCTGGTGAACTTAGTTTAGGTTTTGCTATATCCGCGGTTTAGTGAGAGTTGCGCTTTTCAAGCAAACCAAGGGTGGTGAAAAGTCAAGGGGCTTGTTGTACACTGATTTTGTGTAATGCTGTCTTTTGAGCTGTTGAAAAACTCCTCCTAGATGAGTTGGAAGTAGTCTGTGCTTTCAAGTAAACTTTGACAGCAGACTCACTTTCCCTGGCTGGTCAGTTGCATCATTTCACTACGAAGACATCTTATTCCACCATTGCTTGAAAAAAGGACGTGCTATGTTCTCCAAAATCCCAATGCCCCTTGCCTCTCTTGGTTTTGCTCTTGTCAACTGTGATTGTATGCTCGGAGCACTTCGCTGTGACCAGTGTGCGTGATCAAAGTCATTTAATCAGCGTTACTTCCCTTACTCTCGGTGATTGTGGAATAGTCTTGGGAGGAGAGTGGTGGCACAGAGTTGTCAAATCCAATTATGTAGTCAATCTGAGCCGATGTGAAGCGTCTGTACACACTGTTCCACGATCAAATGGTCATCTAAGAAAGGAGTTGAGTTTAGATTTGTTAAAGTAATGCATGGCCCACCTGACTTGCCAGTTCCAGTGCTAAGTGCACCCTCTGCAAAGAAAAGGGGGAGGCAATCAAGTTGAGCACTTGACAGACTGCTCCTGGCTGACTATTCAATCTGGCCAGCATGACTGCCTGCACAGATAAGGATCGACGCTAGTCAAGACATGTGAGAAGTTGACGGTCGATTCATTTTGACTTCTATTTTGTGCAGATCCTAGACCTAGAGGAGCCCCTCAGCAGGCTAAGCGTCATACATGTAGCGGGAACGAAGGGGAAGGTGAGCTCTTATATGTAGCTGTCCATTAGGCAAGGGTATGTCTAATCAGAACTATCTAGTACCTGGATTTTTTGTCAGTCTGATCATCACCATCCCTGGGGCCCTGTCCGGATGCCATTGTCAGCAGCTTTATCTAGTTGTGCAATTTTGACAGACCCCCCAAACATGGACCTGTGGTGCGCATTTAGACGAATAGACCGATCGCTATAAGATCCTGCTGGTGGCTTAGGACAAGCATGTACATCAGCATTTACAAGTTACTGGACTAAGGAAGTCGTCAATGAATGCTGGCCCTGGCAATCTTCTGAGCAGGACTCATGCGTCTACCTCAGCTTGAGACCCCCCTATACAGCCCGTTTTTGGTCTTCACAGGCAAGACGAGTCCTCACTTTTTACGTATCTCTGTGGAATCTTTTTGTGATAAAGACAAGGGCTTTGAGTTTGCAGGGATCCACATGCGCCTTCGCCGAGAGTATATTGCGTCACTCCGGCAACAAGACGGGCATGTTCACATCCCCGCATTTGGTGGACGTCAGAGAGAGGTTCCGGATTCGGGGGTGAGGCTGTTCACCTGTTCGGTTGGGACTCTTTTAACCAGGAACATGCGGGCCGAATCTTTGACACTTGAATCTTTATTCGGAGGTCGAATAATACCTGATACACGTTAATATATTGACAAGCAAACAGCGGTTGCTGTTCGGTGGGCAATCCCGAACCGGTCCTGTCACAACGGCAGACACCGACTTTTTCAACACCCACGCTCAGTCGTCAAACCTGATGGACGAAGTCTTCGAAAGTGTTTGAAAGCGCTCTTCTCGACTGTCGGCAGCTGCCACCTGCCTCGACAAAGATCCACCCACTCGGTCCGCACTTACCCGTTATTCTGGACGAGCTGTCGGGAACGACTCGAAGCCCCCTGCATTCCCAAACTGATGTTTCTATTAGATGCGACCAGCGGTACTTCCCTTCAGAACGCACCAAGTCGATCAAGTTCCAGACACTTTGCTGGTGTGTCCTTAAAGGATCAAGGCCCCTACGAGTCGGTCTGACTCTCCTTGCGCATAATGCCACGACCATAGGGTAGGGTGACTTTGGTGGTCAAGAGGTTTGGAGGTGGTCATGCGTGCGGAGGTGGTCATGCGTGCAGAGCCGGTAACATTCCGTGTCAATAATCCCGCTATCAGTCAAGGCTCTTGATAAGCTTGTCTACTCATCTTCTGTCTTGAGAACGATGTGCAGTGAGCTGGTGCCCAAGGACGTCTTTCTGGAACACTTTTGGTGGTGCTGGGACCGTTTCCAGGCGGCGGCGACCCCCGACGTGCCCCTCCCCGCCTATTTTCGCTTCCTCACCCTGCTCGCGCTTCGCATATTCATTGCGGAAAAGGTGAGGGGGGATGTTCGGTGCATCTGAAAGGGCGAGTATGAGGGTGTACTTTAACGGGAATTTGCAAGCGCGCTGAGGAATAGAGAGAAACGGTCCGTGCAGGAAACACAGCAACTAGAGGTGAGTAGGGAGTGGTAAGAAAGGAACGGACTTTCTCCGTTGGCCGCAGTCCTTCTGCGGGTGCCAGTCTCCATGTTCCGCCTGCTGGCGAATTTTCCATCCGGAGGCTCACATCCCTCGCTCTGAATGTTTCTTCTACTTGAACGGTTCTCATCAAGTATTTACATGTATAGATGCAGGATGCATTAGACATCCCGACACCAATTCTAGGTTCTAAAGGGCTCCTCCTGAGAGTATTTGAAAATTCGTGAGCTGACAGTCTCATGTTGCAGGTAGACGTTGCTCTTCTCGAGGTGGGCATTGGAGGCCGATACGACGCCACTAACGTCGTGAGTAAGCCGTGGTAGTGTCAATCCGCTTCGGTTCCTTGTCATGATTAGATCAGGTTGACCTTTCATTAGGGCTGACTTTCGTCGGCCCCAAAGATTGACAACTAGTAACTTAGCACTGTTCCTTGGATGAGTCTAGTGCACCCGTTGGGTTGGCCAGAGACAATTGCAGCTACGCAAATACCTGAGTACTAGGTTAATCAGGACAAAGTAGAGGCGCTTACTTATGGGATCTTCCCTGTTCCTGCAAGAAGGAGTAGCTCCTCACGGACTGAGGCACAGGACTTTCTCTGTGCTGTTCAGAGACCCGGAGTTTCAACAGAAATTTAACCCAAACTTTCGAATCAGAGCGCTGTTAATCTGATGAAGTAGCAAGACGTAGCTTCGTATCAGCTCGGCTCAAGGTACCTGCCCCTTTTGCTCCAGGTTAGAGCGCCCGTGGTCTGCGGAGTCGCCTCCTTGGGTTATGACCATACGGAGTTGCTAGGTGAGCGACACGCTCGTCGTTTTCCGTTCCTTCCCTCCTTGCGCTTTTGGTCCCAAGTTCAGCCTCATCCGTCCGTCGAACGGATTAAGCAGGCAGTCGTCGTTTGTTTCGGCCGTCCGCTTCACCATGAGACCAACTCAACGTGTTCCAAGGAGCGTGAGTCTGGATCACTGCAGTGGATCATTGTCGATGCCCCGCTGAGTCCTTCAGAGTATCTCCTGTTTGTCTACTGCGCTCTGTTAAACCAGGCGACTAAATGATCTCAAAGCTGAAGAAGTTCCTGACCGTCCGGCCTCGAGATGGAATACGTGCGAATTGAAGGTGCATGCGCTTAGCCTGACGTAGAGCTACCACTCAAAGACGCGCTGGCTACGTTGGAGTCTAGTTCTGTGCTTGGAATCCTACTGCCTTCATTCCCCAAGAAGCCCGTCCGACCCATCTGAGCCCGGAACCTTTTGATGCCCGCAGGCGACACGCTGCCGTTGATCGCTGCCGAAAAGGCGGGTATCTTCAAGGTAGGGTCGCCGGCCTCTTTTCCCATCTCAGACGGTGCTTTCGGTAATTTCGTGTCTATGAAGAATCGTGTGACCTCGCAAAGCTAATATCTCTTTTTAACGAGAAGACGCATCAACACAGCAACTTGAGGAACTCTGCTGCTTTGTAAGCCAAGAATAGCTTCCGTCCCATTCATCCCGACCGTTGATCTCCATTTTTCGGCCCTCTTGTGCAGCCACGTGTCCCCGCCATCACCGCCCCCCAGCCAGACGATGCGATGGAAGCTTTGCAGAAGCGGGCCGACGAGTTGCAGGTAGGCACGCCGCTTCCCGTCAATACCCTTCGGTTGTCTCCGAAGAAGGTTTGCAAGTCTTTCTAGCTTTGTCATTCCTGAGGCTGCGTAGACGAAGATACTGAGAGCTGGCGCACCTCTTCCCTTTGATCTGCGATATTAGTTCATTCAGCTGGACTCTGCCCAGCAGAATACGAATAGGAAGTCAAGCAGACTTCTTTTTGTATGGTGCAAGGAAGTAGCTGCTGACGATCGTCCCACCCTTGCTGAAGCGTCTTCTCATCAAAATGCTAATGCGTACACTTCAGCTTGCTTACGTGTGTTCTTACATACTGCCTTTGCCCCCTCATATTGTTCCTGAGTATTCGAAAACTTACTGACGTGTCTCCCTCCGTTCAGATTTCTCTAGACGTTGCGCCGCCTTTGGAGAGCCTTGAAGACCCCTCGGCTATTTCGCTCGGCCTCGCCGGCGACCACCAGCGCATCAACGCAGCTTTGGCGGTCGCCCTGTGTCGAGCCTGGACCGAGCGGGCGGGACCGACGGCGCAGCTGGACAACTTGAGACAGGTGCGATTCACAAAACCTTCCGGCGCGCAAGCTCACTTTCCTCGCTTTGCCTTTTACGACCATAGCTCCACGCACAGTCTGGGATTGCTTGAGCGAACCTAAGCTTGAGAACCCGTTTGCCTAACGTGACTGTCTCCCCAAGCAAGCGCTCCTTAGAAGAGCAAAGCAGCAGGGTCCCGTTGAGTCATCTTCTTTTCGTGCGTTGCCAATAGTACACCATGCAATCTAGGTCAAAGAATTATTGGACTCGAGCCGTTCAATTTACGAAACGTAAGCTTGGGACAGACCAGACGATGCGAAAAGCCCGGACCGACTGCTCAACAGAGGGGCCAACTTTAGCATACCTGCAGCAGCGCACATGCAACCATGACATCACGAGTGCGCTTCTGCCAAGCCTACAGAGCGTGACATTTCACCTTTTTTCGAACTCAAGTCGCTAGCGTTCTTACCAGGCGATGCAACGAAAACGACTCCCCGACTCCTTCCGACGGGGCCTCGCCTCGGTGGAGTGGCCCGGGCGCGCTCAGATCATGCCCGACACGGAAATTCAGGCGCCGGGTGAATCCCCCCAGGGCTCCCTCATGTTCTACTTAGACGGCGCCCATACCCCCGAGAGCATGGAGGTCTGTGCCACGTGGTTCTGCGAAAGTGTTGCCGGGGGTGCGGAAACAGCGGAGACCTCTGAGGGGGGACAGAAAGTCGGTCATCAGGACCCCCCGGAAGGAAGTGGGGAGGCGGCTGAGCGACCGGGTTTGCAAAACGGACTTGGGTTAGCCGCGGACTTGGAGCGGGTTAACGGGGAAGAGAGAGATGGGCGGACGGATCGGACGGGGTTAGGTTCGGAGGGCTTGAACGTTCGAAGGGTGCTGTTGTTCAACTGCATGCAGGAGCGAGAGCCCGTCAAGCTGCTGGACCCCCTCATACGAATAGCGCACGGCAAAGGTATGTAATCCACACCCTGCAATTCTGTTGGACCCCTCTTAGTCAGCTGGAAGTTGTACCAGAGCTGTACCGGAGACTTTCAGAGACTCGCTTCTTGTGGTCTGACTGTCTGCTCTCTGACGATGCCGTCACTGTCCTTGGCCTTTCTTTCGCACGACGAACAGTTGTTGCTGCTACAAGGCTCACAAAAAAATACAGGTATAATCACAATGAGGATTGTCATTAGCCGTTGCGTAAACCGTGTTTTTGATGACATTTCTTGCTGCTGCAGGAGTTTCTTTCCACCGTGCCATTTTCGTCCCCAGCTTCTCCAGCTCCACCTCCATAACCACCCTCAGTTCCACCCCCGACTTAACCTGGCAGCAAACCCAGCTCCAAACCTGGACGTCCATCCTCCACAAACTGGGCCCCACCCTTAACCGCAAGCCTAACCCGGTTCCTCCCACCGCTCCGGCTGGCGCGGCGGAGCAACCAGACCGAAACGGGTCTCATGTTGCTAGTGCGAGGGATGGTGACGTCAGCTGGGACGGGTCCGGGTTCGTGATGCCGTCGCTGCCGGCGGCGCTCGAATGGCTCCGGAAGGCCGCTCGGGAGCAGCCCCCGGGCAGATTGCAGGTTCGTCATTGTGTCGGAGTCTAGATGATCAAGGGGGTTTCGTATTCCAAGTATTTGAAAGGGGGTCGGCACTTGATTACTGAAGTTGTTGGTTTAGCAACGGCCATTCCTCGTTCTTCAAGTCTACTTGACTCTTCCGGCAGAAGCTCCGGCAAAAGAGACCACTGCACCCACGTTCTGATGACTGTTGCATGTTGAAAAATTGCCCAAAGCTCAATACTGGGCACAATGACACAACTTAACGCTCTTAGGGCTCCCTGATTGGATTCCTTACGGCATCGCTCGTGCCCAATTAGAGCATCTTGAGTCAGACTGCTCCTCAGAAAACTTGATCGAGTGCCGTTTTGGTTTGGGTTTTTCGTGAATACAGGTGCCAGTGCAATTGTTGCACGCAGTTGTGTACGAACTTGTTGACCAACAAAGCTGTCGCACAAGACTGTCATGTTTTCCCCAGAAGGCGATGCTTGATTGTTTGCTGTCCTGCGGCTCGTTGCTCACTAAGGCACGTTTTGTGGTGCAGGTCCTAGTGTCGGGTTCACTCCATCTTGTGGGCGACGTATTGCGGCTGCTGAAGCACTAAGAGCAGTCTCGTGCAAACTCAATGTGCCAGAGTTTTCAAAACAGCCGTGTTTCTTGAAGCGGGTTGGATGGCTTTGTCGGACTTTCCTTGTACAAGGGCATGCAACTGTTGAGCTAGCCACTCGAGGTCGCTCGCTGCAAACAAGTTCAGAGAGTTTCATGTCGCTTTGGCGGCTTCCTTTGCAAGTGAGAGTCTCGAGGGATTCATTAGCATGTGAGCCTTGCAGATTGTAACGTGCATTTTGCAGTATGCCCGGTAAAGTTGATGATTGTTGGGCTAGAATCCGATTGGATGGACCCTGATGGAGCTCTAGAATACTTTTCAGACACGGCTACGTATATACAATGCGGATTTGATCCATATCACATTGCAGTTGTTCGAAGCATGGCGATGTAATGCGCCGTCTGTAAGGGCGTGGCGGCATGACTGTGCGCGCGTTGGTCAGTGCCACATCCACCAACTTGTCGACGAACCCGATAATCGGACGGCTCTGCGATCAGAACCTCTCACTGAGTCTCAGCCGCCGAGCTCGAAAAGCTTGTATCGGACGGTGAAAATGAAGGAGGACAGGCCCAGGCTCGCGGCGTTGTGACCGTCGCTTGCATATGGGGGTGGCATTTGACTCGATTCGGATCGGAGATCACATGCTCGGAAGAAAGATCGAATCGGGAAGCCGCCATGGCGCTGCCAATCGAGGCCATCGCGCTGCTGTGCTTGAGTTTGTTGCTAGCTGCTTGTGCTGCAGCTATCTACTTTCTAAGCCCGAGCGCTGGAAAGAAAGATGGAGCAAGCACTGAGGAAAATGAGAAGGTATGGCGCCCTGAAGTTCTCTACGTTCCGAGTTTTCGGATTGCTCCTTTGGTTCAGGACATGATGCCGTGCTTCTGGCTGCATATTGCAAGTTTCAAAGTGTCAGTCTCAGTTTAACTGTCAACCATGTCTGTCAGAGCTCACAAATCAAAATGCTGTCATATGCCCTTTTGCCCTACTCTCCAATGCTCGTATCCCTTCAAGCGTGTCTGTCGCTACACTGCTTTAGCTTTGTGTGCTCTTGAATTGGGTCTTCAATATTGTCAAAGCAAAAGTCTGGAACCACTGAGAATCCTGCCCTGTTCGGGAAGGACAAGGTTGCAGCCAGCATCTTATTGCAAGTGGCAGAGTTTCGCCCATACACTAAGTTTCAGTCCCTGCACTACGTCACACCAAATGCAAGCTCGACTCCCACCACCTGCTTTTAGAAAAGTAGGACACTTACGCCAGCTTTAAAGTGTCCTTCTCCTACACCACTCGCGATTGCACAGAGCAGCCCCGTTTTCAGCAGTCTTCACATCTTCATATATTTGCCCTAATGTGTTCCACTTACATGCGTTTGACTCTTATGTGAGTTGTTTGTCTGTGCAGGAAGAGGAGAACCATCAGCAGGGGCCCCGAGCGGGGCCGCGGGGAGGAGCCGGTCGGATGCGACGGCGGCGTGGCGCTCAGGCTGCGGCTGCTGCACCGGAACCAGGTGTGCGTTCACACTCTCTTTGGCAAGTCTCAGCCTGGGATGCCGTGTCCAGGGTGAACGGTGTTGATACAAGAGCGCTCGGGAGAAAGTGAAGCTGGAGGAGAGTCAAGGAGTCTCTGTGCGAAGTGCAGAAAGTCAGGTGCGTCTGCAAGGTTTTTACGGGGTGCCGATGCGTTTTCTGGAGGCTTGCATTGCTTGCGGCGTGGAATCAGAATCGAAGACGTTGGCTGCAAGATTGGCAAATCAGAGTTACTTTTACTGTAATGGCTTCCCTCCTTGCTTGTCCACTCCTAACAGTACGGAATGCCAGGCACTTGTTTAAGTTGTCTAGACGCATGCTGAGATCCTCGATCGCTGCGTGACTTTGATACGTGAACGGACGTCGCTTTCTTTGAAAGAAAGAAAAGCCTTACCTTGAATACATCTGGTCAAGCGCAGCTTCTCACGCCGCTGGTCCATTATGCTTTCTTCGGCGAGCTTCTCTTCTTTTCGGGTACTCGTTTCTTCTCAACTTCACTGAAGAGGAGTTGGCAGCTTCTTGAAAGTAGATCAGGTCACTCATTATCCTTGACGAGCAAGCTTCTCAAGGCTCTTTTTTTGTTGCAGCGGGGGCTGCCAACCAAGACGAAGGGGAGAACGAGGAAGGGGAGGGGGAAGACGGCGAGTACTATCAGGCAGGAACTGGGGGCAGGCGCGAGCAGAGGAGAAATGAGCGGGAGGCTCGGCGACTGGTATGCTATCGGTTCTGCTGGAGCTCGGTTGTAATTTTGGGACTGTCTATCTAGAGACAGCGCCATTGTGGGTCTGTAATCAAGGGCAGAGAAGGCGGCACTCTTTCCTGGTGAATGTTACCTTCGGAGTCATGGCGCCTACCGCCGGACTTGAATACTGTCACTGGGAGACAGGTATTTCCCAAATAGTGTCGTTAGCCAGGCCGGTCGACCCGCCAACATGTCAACATCATGCTAGGCATCTCCCACTCCAGACTTCTCTCCTCAATCTAAACGCATAACGGTGTCTGCATACTTATATTCGCCCATGCAGCACCATCTGTCTTTTGTCCAGGTTCCGTCCTAACAGGTGCTTGCAACATTGTTGTATATCGAAGCCATCATCCTTATGCAGGCGCAGCAGGGTGCAATAGACCACAAGCGGGATAAGCAGGAGAAGCAAGCCGAGGCCCGCAGGAAGAAGGACGAGGAGAGGGAAGCCCAGGAGAAAAAGCTGGTACGAGGACAACTGGCAATCTTAGAACCATTTTTCTGCCACTCAAGATGTCCCACAACGGCTTCCTGTTTGATAGCTCGGCACACCTTAGGCGCACGGAGAAAGTCTCGAAATCTGGAGTTCCAAACCACTTAAGTGGAGACATGCAAGACAAGCAATCCCGAACTTTCGAGTTCCAGATTTCGAGACTGACACATTTGCGTGCAGACAAAAGACTGTGAGATTTGAGGTCGTCCAGGCTGCTCGAACGTACCGGAGACTGGCTCTTAGTGGCGTGACAATGTTCTGGTCGTTATGTATATTAGTCGATCATGTGTATGTTGAAATCTCTCCTCGTCAGGGATCCAGGCACGACGCAAAGGCGACAACAGTCCCAGATCCTACAACTCTTTGACCCGGCTGCTCTGAAGTACTTTTCTCCTGACCTCTCTGGCAAGCAGAGAACAGCAGCAGCAGAAAAAGCTGCAGGAATCGGAAGAGGCGAACGGTTCGCGCGACTGTTGCCACCATCAGGAGGCTCTGTAACGTTGATAATGAAATGATATATGATATTCATGTTACTCCATCCCGCTTTTGTGGCGTGCAGGACGACGAAGTGGCGGCGAAGAAGCGGGCGGAAGAGGAGGCTGCAGAGGCGGAGTATGACAAGTGGCGGGGCGCGATCAGCATGGAGGCGGAAGGGACGGTGGAGCAGGACGCGCAGGAGGAGAGCCAGGGACTGCTCGGGGAGTTCGTCGAGTACATCAAGGTAGGGGTCGAGGAAACCATATTTTCTCCGAATTCTGGGGGGTGGAGGAGATAAAGTCGAAGTTTTGTTGTAGAGTTCCTGAGACTTGGGACCAGACCAGCAGGGACAGCTGGAGGAGTTTAAACGTATGTGAAGGTGAGGGCGAGGGGTTGCAGTTGTGTGTTCAATTTTTTTTTGGGGCACTCAGAGGCAGGAAGGAGAGCCAAGCCAAGGACCGCTTAGCAGTCTGTTGAACAAGCTAGGAAATTTATGTGCTGGTACAGTTATTCCCTGAGCGTCAATCTTGCTGAGTACAGTCCATACTGTGGCGAAAATGACAATTGTGAGCGGTTGGGTCCGTTTTGGGCCCCCGAAGATTTCTGGTTGGGAAACGGCCTGCAGATTTGGAAAGGAAGAAAGTTGTGGTCGATGTCCGGCCCGTTGGAGCATTCAGAGGCCTTACGAACTCGTGAAGCTGGGCCGAATCTCATTTTGCCCGAAGAAGGGCAATATTTCTTCCATTTGTGAATTTGTCATATATGAACCTTTCCTTCGGATCCTAGCTTATACTCACGCCCTTCTTGCGGTGCAGAAACACAAGACTGTCGTGCTGGAGGAGTTGGCATCCGAATTCGGCTTACGGACGCAGGTGAGGACTCGTCGGTCGGAACTGCGGCGGCCCAAGTCAGGAGTCAAAGATCGTCGTCTCGCTGCCTAGAATACCCTCAGAACATCTCACAGAACCTTCAACCCGCGGTTTCAAGCCCAAGCTTGGCAGCAGTGTCTGTGTCCGCTCGAAGCTGATTGAGAAAGTCTGAGCTTCGTGGACTATCTCTGTCTGTTCTTTCTTAGGCAGCAGGTTTTGTTCTTCTGAGGAAAGGAATAGAGAGTTTTGCGAACCATGAGATGCTCCAATATGACCACGTTAACGGATCACCGGAGAAGTAGTTTTGCTGTTCGGCCAATGCGTTCCCAAGACTAGAACCTGCCCCAAGCAAGCAAGCAATCTAGGGCCTCGGGACATGGAATGTCAGCTCTGCCGGAACTGGAGCCTTTTCTGCCCTCGGGTTTTTCTTTTCAGGACGTCAGTGTCGATCTGTGCAACTGCGATAATGACTCCTGCGGGGTCTTGATTGCCCTGATGCGGTGGTGCAGGACCCGACTGGGGTTGTGACGGTGTGCACTTTTGTTGACAAGCCTGGACACGTGTAACTATGTCTCCCGAGGTGTGCCCACTTCCGTCTGGCTGCTCTAGAGTTTCGCTCTACGAGACCTGCTGTGACATTTATTCGACAAGAAAAGGCAATGTCCATGACGATCAGACATATCGGACTTCTCCTCAGTTTCCACGTTATTGTTTGGTGAATCGTTGGCTGATTGCAATCCCTTATTGTGCAGGACGTTGTCAGTCGGGTGATATCTTTGGAGGAGATGGGTAAGCTCAACGCTCCTAAGTATCCGTCAGTTCGGCCTTCGCCCTGCTTTCGAATGTTTTCCCAGATGAAGTCCGTCCAACCGATTCGGATGTTCGGGTAAGTGCGCCTGGGCGCGGCAAAAAGAAGTGCATCTAGTTCGACCAATCAGATGCAACAAGTCGGCAAGCCGGTGTTTATCACACAATTGGAGTCTTTCAAAAAGATCGTCAAGATAAAGCCAGGCCTGGTAATCATTCTTGCCAGCGCTCTTGAAACGAATTTAGGTGCTTCTGGATTTCCGATGATGGCAGGGCTTATCTAAGGTTCCCGGCCCTATCTTACGTGGTCTTGGCTATTGAGTCCGTTTATGTGCGGCCGTTTACAGGGCGAATTACGGGGGTCATGGATGAGCGGGGGAAGTTCATCTTCATATCCCCAGAGGAAATGGCAAAGGTCGCCGAGTATGTCAAAGAGAAGGGTCGCGTCAGCATTGCGCATCTAGCCAACAAGTCGAACGAGTTTATTGATCTGACCCCCAAGCTGGACATCCAAGAAACACAGTCAATAGAGGTCGCCTGATCGATATTGTTTTGGACCGCGTTCCCATCATCATTCCTTCAAATTCAAGCTTATTGTGGGACCGTCAAGACAAAGAATTGGTGATTAATGGTCCGGGGCTGTTGTATGAATTTTCCCGTTGTCTTTGGGCTTGACACGTGCACTTTGAAAGATGGTCACATGGCTGAGTAGCTGAGACTTTGGTACCAATGTGACACAATCGCTCAAGTATATGACAATGTATATGACCCGGCACTTCTATCCAACATGTTGCCATAAGCTTTAACGCTTCATGTTGAAGGCCAGACCATCCTGCCAGCTAATTAATTACAGGGCTACTATAATTCGACAAAGACGTATCACCTACATGCATTCAATGTATAAATTAGAAGATTCAAACTTACACACAGCATCATATGAAACGTATCCTCTTTTTTGTGATTAAAATTCCTACCAATACTATATATGAACCAAATCTACCCAAGGATACGCACCGCAAATTTAACCAGCTAGTGTATGGAGTATAGGCTATGTTGATTTCGAACGTGATCATTATATCATGCGCATATCGGAATCATATATCATCCGACCGGTTTTGCCGTTTACGATGACGCTCAAACCAAAATCATTTCATACATGCACTAGGACGGAGTCGACCTATGTAAATTGAGAAATTCGCATGCATGGAACCCAAAGCTCGATCTGAGCGATTGACTTCAGCGGATCACTGAACAAAGACTAGGTTATAGGTTACTACGAATGCAATGCCAATGCCAAAATTTCCCAAAATCCGATTGACTTCATAGATACTTATCCGCAAGCAATGCTACATTAATGCAGGCGCGCTGATCAAACAATGTGGCTCAACTACTACTTGTCAGACCCTACTATGTTTCATAACCCTACACCAGTTTGACCCGTTACAACAGTAACAGACTCCCAAATAATCTGCGACAGTCGTGCTGGACTGCAAAATGACGCAGAACCATCTGTACCTCACATCCGTGCAAGTTGACAGCAAATTAGAAGTCTAGAGGCGCAGCGAGCTACAACAAGACCTACTTCTTTCTACCAAATGCTTATGCAGCTCGCCTAGTGTTGCCAACATGTCGTCCGAACCTTTGACACTGCCCTTGCACTTTAGACCGCGGAGATGACCAGATCCATTCGAAACAACCACTTATGGCGCATCAGACCCTATCACAGGTTGCCTACAGTACTTGACGTGCCTCCTTGCTCGAAATGACGAACTTTATTCTCAAAGCCGCTCAACCCCGGAACACCGACACCGTGCGGGAGTTCAAAAGCTGAACGAGGCGGTTGTCGGCGCGAGCCCCATCTCCGCCAGCATTGGCAACTTCCAACTGCAGTCCGGCATCACAGGTGTCAACATTGTAACAACTCCTTCGACCTTTGATATGGCACGACCTTTGAAGAAATCAATATGCTATAATTTCTGATATACCTAGCATGCCACGAAAGATAAAAGCGAACAAAAGTAGGAAGCGAAAGATTGGAAGTCGACATCATGTCCTGAAATTTCAGCATGCGTGTGGGGTTAATGATTGAGAAGCTTATGAAACCCCGCAGTTCAAGCGAGCATAGTGATCCCAGCAGGACACACTTGCAAATGCGCTTGGTTTATATCATCAACTGGAGCCCTTTGCTGAGTTATCAGCTAAGCTCCTAAGAGTATGACACAAACGCCAGCTTCCAATCAACAACACACAACTTTGGCTAATGGCCCGTTTCAGAGAAAGCGTGTCGTTACAAGCAATCGAAACGGAAGATGTACAAGGATAGATAACTTGGACTCGAAGGTATCGAAGGGCCGACAGAAACCTGCAAGGGTTGACAAGCCCAAAAACGTAGCTGCTCGGAAGATGTTAACCCGAAAAAGGTACGAAAGCATGTACATAAGCGCAGGCAAACCGGGGAAACTGGCAGAGATGAGACGACAACAACACTTGAGGAGGGTCAAACGCGCGAGCCGGCCAAGTGAGACACAGGCTAGCAGAAGCTTCGAGACGTAGGTATATCGAGGGCACTAGCGCACGTGATTGGAGGCTCACAAAACGAGTGCTGGTGGAACTTTAACCACCACCACAAGCTGGGCACATAAGAAGATTCGAAACCTTTGCGAGTTTGTGAACAAGATTGATCAAGACTGAAGCACGTGTGAAGTAGAGGAAATAATTAGTCGTTTGAGTGAGTCGGCACTGACCGTGAGGAGCTGGCTAACTGAGAAGGTTAGGGGGTTCTGGAAGATTAACCAGAGCACGTTCTGCGTGCACGGGGGGGTGGTCAGGCTGCCGTTGTAATACCAGTAGCTGGAGTTGCTCGGGAACAGGTTGGTCAGGTTCAGCGTGCTGTTAGCGGGAGCCTGCTCGGACGAGGATTAAATTCTTAACCCAGGTTAGGTGCTTCCCGTTTAGCCACCGTGACGTTTCTCGCAAGGCCTCGCATGTTGATTTAATGTCTTAACCCGTTTCGCCACGTTGCTTGAAGTAGTCTGCACGGATAGAGGTTAAGCTGATAGATTGTTCAAAGTGAGCACGCAGAAGATGGAGATACAAAAAGCTTTGTTTTTTCAAATCCCTTGAAAGACATCCGTCTTCCGGCTAGGAAATGATGCAACTCGCAGGCGCCTGTGGGAACAAGGACGTGTGCCACGTGTCCGTTTCCAAGGAAACTTCTGACCCACGTGGCTTGCGCGATTATCTCGCAAACAGCTGGAGGTGTTGCCTGCTGCCTGGTGCACTCCGAAGGCCAGACGCTATCCGAAAGCACCGCACATCTCTCGATGCTCACGTCATCAGCGGCGCAAAGCTGACGCATGCCCTTTTGGGATTCACGATCACCACATCAGAGCAGAAGCTTCCTTAACGAAAGACAGCCGGACATGACTTGTCAAACGGACAACTCTGCAAACCCGCCCGCATGTTGTTTATCCTCGTAAGGCTTCCAACAAAGCGTGATGAGAGAGACTCACCGCGGTGTGGTTGTTGGGAGTGCCGGGCAGAAGCTAAGAAGTATTAGATCCTTCCAAGTTTTGAACTCCACGATTGTAACAGATTGGAGACAACCGGACATGAATTGTCAAAACTGCGAATCTGCAGAATCGCCCACATGTTGTTTATCCTCGTAAGGCTTCCAACAAAGCGTGATAAGAGACCCACCTGCTGTACCCCGGTGTAGTTGTTGGGAGTGAAGGGCAGAAACTTGTCGAGGTCCGGATTGCGCGTGTCCGTGGGGTCCAGTTTCAGCAGAACGGCCACCACCGCCTGCTGTCCCGTGACGCTGTCCTTGTGCACGAAGTGCATCTCGGCGGCGTAGAAGATGCCGTCAAACATGTGCTCGCTGCAAACGGAAGCAACAACTTAGGGTGAGACCTGCCCCTACAAAGCAAGCCTTCCGATTGCAGGCTTTGGAAAACTGCGAATCATCGCGAAGGGTGGTGAGAGGTGCGAAAGCGTCCGAACCCGCCGGAGTCACCGGAAGAGAACGGAAAGAAGGGGATTGGCCGCTTGCACGATTCATTGCATGCACAGTCCGCCCTGTGCACGAAGAAAGAGTCGTAATCGGCTTGCTGGATCGTGACGGTGGCATGTCGCCTCACTGATTCCGTCGTCTTTGTCTAATCTAAGTGATATCCAACGCGGGTAACGGTGCAACACGGCAACGAAACGAGAGCGCCGACGAACAGGGTCGGCGTCGGATCATCTCGCTGCTTTCGCTCATTTAAGACTTGCTTTCGCATCATTCGTCCGATGAACGGTATATCGGACAGACAAGCGAAGTTTCCGTTGCCGTGCTTGGGCAATAATACCTGCAATGTTGTGGCAAGATCATATATTTGTGTTTCAACCCAGATGAGGTGTTCGGTTCCCCGCTCAATGAGTGACCAATTTGCGGTGCGTCCTTTGAAAAGCCTAAGCGGCCAGAGGAATGAACGCATCAAAATTTTCACCTTGGCGTGTGAAAGTGGAACTGTTGCAAGACGAGGCCGGACCCGTTGGTCGTGCTGTAAATGCTGGGCGGCAACTTGACGCTGTTGTTGCCACTGCTGATCACCAGCTGCGATTCAGAGAGCCGGAAGTCAATCATTGGACTAAGCAATGAATATCTCTTTCCGAACAGACTGCCAAACGACGCAGAAAGAGATGCATTCATGGCAGACTTGAGCCAGGGGATGGATTCCAAGTAGGTACGAGGCATTCTCCAGCAGGGCAGAAATGGTTAGGAACAGGCCCGAGTTCTAAAATTCTGGTCAAGATCGCACATAGCTTGAGAAGTACAACCTGCCCAAACGAGCGGGGACTATCGGATTATGTGCCTACCGGCAAGTAAGTGCGGGTTCGTGCCCAATCTGCGGAAGACTCGTCTATGGAGCGGATCGACACCGTGCAGATTATGGCGGAAGACTTCGCTCAGAACGCCCACGAGAGCAGTCAGGCCGTCAATCGCTAAAATCGTCCTACACGCGACAGCAGCTGCGTTTGACAACTTTTGTCGGAGGCACAGTGGTTATAGAAATGTGAAACTAGACTCGGACCATGTGGCTTACCTCCACGACATCTCCCTCGTTTGTGACGTTGAGAAGGCTCACGTTCGTCGCATATGAGAGGTTCAGGGCAGTCAAAGTCGAGGCGGTCGTCGTGTTGCCCGGAATGATGTTCAGCGGCGATTGCATCTGCAGCAGTCAATGTGAGCATAAGCAACAATGTCGTAAGTAGGACAAAAGGATTGCAAAGGAGATACGACGATGTGGGCTGAAGATGCTCCAGAATGTCGAAGAGAAGAAAAACTCTTTCTATGCTGTAAAAAGTTGCTAGATCGGTGTAACATCGGTGCCAGCTTCTCAAGGGGGGAGGTACATGATCCTCTGGCAGCTCGGACTGTCTTAAACGCCGGAAAAGCGTTTCAACACGTGCTTCAAGTTAGGGGCATCCCACTCGTAGATAGACGGAGACGCTTTGACTGGCCCAGCAAACAATTAGTGTTATTATTGTTATCACGAGTAGTTTTACGATGCCAAGGAATCTGAAAGAGCATCTTACATGCCATTTACCAGAAAAACAAACTAGTCCCCAGAGGTACTACCCCCCTTCTACAGGCAGAGAGTGCAGGCTATTTCAGGGTCGCTACAACCTTCTGCACTGCAAGGTAGCAGGTTTACTTGATTCCAGATCACCAGGAAAACCCGTTGTTTTCCTGAGTACAGAAAATACCAATCTTGAAGACAATCGCCCGTAACACGAAAGCGGCAGACAACGGCTCTTTGCAAATGTGTGGAGCAGACTCCTTCACAGCGACGGGCCATGTCATCTTACTCAACATCCCAGATTGCAAACCCGTCAGTCAAGCCTTGCTTGACGTCTAGTTGTGGTGCTCTCTTCCCGGTTGATCTGCCTTATCTCTTCTCGAGCAACTTAGGAGACAGAAGCGTTTCTGCTTACCGTGCCAGTGCCGCACAGGGAGGCGTTGAGTCCAGGGATGTAAGGCCAGTCGACGCCTCCGAGCGTGTGGTTGAAAGCAAGTTCTTCAGCTCCCAAGACTGTGAAAACGGAGTTGCAAACAGGTAGCTTAGCTCACCATCCGCTGAGGTCAGCAGATGTTTTCTTCTGGGCACAAGCACTTTATAATGTTAGAGTTCTTTGAGACTGCCCTTCAAAGTGGGTGCTTATGCCACAGAGAAGAAGCGCTGACCTTCTGTCGTTGGCATCTGCTTTTGCGAACTTCTGACCAGGCACAGTCTCAACAAACTGGTCTTCTCTTGTGAGGCAACAATGGTCGCCTGCAATGGTCTGGATTCCAAACAAGATGCGCAGCTGCATGACTTCACTTTGGGCAATACGAAGTACAACATTTCTATTCTGGGCACAGATAATGTGGAATCCACAAGACCTCCAAACTTGTACAGTCTGCAGGTAGCCCCTTGATCAACCACTTCAGCTAGCCTCGCCACCAGCTCGGTACAGTGTAGCTCTTGTTCACTTCAGCTTCCTGAGTCAGGTACTTGGAGTCGAATAGAAATAGGCAGGACTCGCAACCAAGAACAAGGTAGACAGCACCGGGTCTAACAAAAGACCTACGTCCCTCACCTGGACCAGCAAAGAACAAGGCCGCGACTAGGGCAGGAAGTAGCAAGCCCCCGACCCGTGACTGTTGAACAGAATGCCTCGCCATTGTGACTTTGAGCTATGTGCAACGGGTGTGCGACAGTATCTGGTGGCGCCCGAAAGCAGCTAGCTCCTTGTATCAAACAACGTGCTAAGAGAAAAGAGCGCTACCGTACGGTAATTCCTGAATGCTGATTTGAAGCCTGGCAGTTCTTCACCTTGTGAAAGTTGGAATGCAAGTCTTCTTTCTGTGCAATTCTGTGCACCAGCTCGCATACGAAAGGGATCGGATAAGCAACTGAAGTAAAGTTTCCGACCCACCTGCAGGTGACTTTACTTTTCTGCTGCATGTGCCTGCTTCTGAGAGACTTCCTGACGGATTGAGCAGCAAATGCTGATTTAACAACGCGATGCAAGATGGGGTCTTATTGATAAGCAGTTGGGAACACAGGTTTTGGAGTGTTGGGTCACGTAACTAACGTTTAGCAGATCACCGTTCAGCCTCAGGTCGCCCCACGCAGGGGCACATTCTACAGACTCCACTGCTCCAGAGCCCCACTAGGCCCATCCATGCATGCCCGGCCACCGGGGTACTGCAGGGCCTCCCGCTACACATACATATAAGCTATGCGCAGCCCAGCTGCCAGATTGCGGCTGGAAAGAAGAGCTATTACTGTGAATATCGACGACACCACGATGATGCGACATTTGTCGTGACGGCGACAAGTCCGCTCGGCCGTACTTACTTCACGCTGTCACAGGAACGGATGGAGTAAATGCGGGACCATATGGGTTTATATGAGTGCGACTAAAGGGCCGGCAGCGCGGCAATCAGGGAATAGTATCAATCCAGGCCGGCCTGGATCCAGGATTCCAGGCCCGCAATCTCCGGATAATCCAGGCCGTCGATAACACGGTCCTGCCAGACCCTCCAAGTCCCGACAACTTTCAGGCTAATATTTTCAGCCGAAGTTGCCCTGGTTCCCGGGACTGGCCGGCAGTTCTACCGGGTACTCAGGTCTCAGCTAACAAGTTCAATAACCTATGGTCTAGCACTGCTAGCCACGTTCTACCCGGTTAACATTTCAAATCTACGTCAAATTCACGTCAAAATTACTGTACAGGTACAGTTACCTAAACCTGATTCACATGTAAATTGTACAGTCACAATTTCCACTGCGCTCTCAGTTGGGTTTTAATTTCATCATTCAGTTACAGTTACAGTTACAGTTACAGTTACGGCACAGTTACAGTAAATGTTACAGTTCCAGGTAACATTATTGTTTAACAGTGACAGTTACAGGTATAGCTTAATAAACACAGTTACACAAATACCAGAGAAATCAATAGTACCGGTAGTACGGCCTCCACTGGGAGATTGCGGGCCAGTCCCGGGAACCGGGGCAGGGTTGTGAGGCTGAGACTTTTAGCCTGAGGCTGTCGGAACTCGGTAGGACCGTGTTATCGACGGCCCGGACCATCCGGAGATTGCGGGCCTGGATCCAGGCCGGCCTGGATTGATACTATCCCATCAGTACCGTGGGTTTCACTTACTGGATCGGACGATGCCTCTCAGATCAGCACCAGATGCTAACTACAAGTACGTACTAGTAGGTAGTAGAAGGTGGTTGAGGCTTGCGCTGCAACTGCAGTGGGACAGACTCGAAAGTACAAGCAGTGACACTTAGGATTAGTAAGATAATCAGCCTGGGACGTGGGATGACGGCTCGGTACCCGTCCGATATCGACATTGACGTAATGAATTTTAAAAAACATTTTAGATTTGTGAAATCAGTCCATCCGGACAGCTTTCGAGCCAATGATGCGGATATGCAGGACCCTCCAATCCGTGATATACCTGTCCGCAAAACGTTTCATTTCCTTGCTTCAAGTTTTCACACATGCGATTAAAAAAATGGAGCTACTGGACCAGTGTCAAGTCCTTGGCTACAATCTATCGCGCGCGTTCACCTATTGCTCGCGATCCTTACACTAGCTGCTTCCGACTCAGCCAGACTTTCCGGCTCAAACCTCAATAGCTAGCTGCAAACAAACAAAGCTTGGGAATGATTGTCGTTGCTTCCTGTCCGTGCTGTTTGTGCCCGTCATGCCACTTACATCGTATCTACGAGCGTTTTCTCTCAACTTAACCTCTTCGAGTGTACAACAACCGCAATCAGTACTGCATGTTCTCTTCGACAATGACTAACAATGGCGCTGGAGCTCGCGTTCTCTTGTTGGAAAAAACTAGTCCGGTCCCGAGCTACGAGGACAAAAAATTGGGCGACTACCTAGCTGTCAACGCATGCGCGCATATGCAATGCTTTTGAAACCGTACAATACAACCCGGCCGCTTTCCAGCGGAAGCCCGCATCCAAAACTCATGACCATCTCAGGCTTGGTCGCCGTCGTCCATGGAGTGTCTGGCAATGGGTGGCTCGCTATCTGGCTCATGATCGTACTTCAAGTTCCTGCAGAGACATCCAAAGAATCGTCTTTACAAATCCCAGCCGGACCCACTTTCTGTCGACGACATCCATTCGGTACGAACCTCGGACCTCTACCCTCCCTCTCCTGAAAACGCCATCAGAAAGGGAAAACCCCAAAAATCTGCTCAAGCTTATCGGACAATCGGAAAGTACAAGTCCAGATATCTACACAACTGAATTCTATAGGCGCATCTAGGATTTGTGAGAAAAGCGCGGCGGCCTTTTTTTGGAAATCCAGCAGTTCACAAACAGAGTCCGTCTCGGTTTACCAGCAGCCCATCAAAAAAAGGCAAGCAAACCTCACTCGTCCTTACTACGAGCCAAACAATGTCGCATACCCACCTGTGGAAAGAAGTTGACCAGCATTTCATCGAGGTAATATAAAGGGTGTGCGGGAACCTCACTCGTCGCTAAATACATGCCAAACAGCACAACCATCCCAATTCCCGGGATAGGTGGGCCTTCGATAACCTACAGGTTGTGACAGCTACAGCTCGCAAACGAATTTCATGGGAAAAACTGAGATCATAATACACTCGGGGCATCCCCACCTGTGGAACAGGTGCGCCCAGAACTGTCCGTATTTCAGCCAGTGCCGTGTCCGCGGCACCGTGACCCCGCCCCCGGTCGACTGCACCGGTTCCTCGTTCCAGTGCTTGAGCGCGTAGTGCACCGTCAGGCACAGGGGCGCGGCAGACAGCCCGTGGACGATCACTGACGTCAGCACGACGAACGAGACCACCGCAAAGACGCGGTCCTCGCCCAGCTCGGAGTACGCGCCCGCCGCGTAGAAGAGCGCGCCGACGCCGATGGGGCCGTAGAAGCCGCCGAACGCGGCCTGAAAATGAAGGGTTTCAAAAGCTGGGAAAATTGGGTAGTACTCGGTTTCTGCTTCCAAGATCTTCTCGGTAAACTGGTCGATAAATGCGCCCGCTGCGTAAAAAGGATAAGGCCGTAGAAGCCGCCGAACGGTTCCTGGAGGGACGGGAGTTCCGAGGTTCAAGAGAAATGGGCACTCGCAACGCACAGTACTTGTCCGCAGGGTTTGCTCAGCACGTTGGCTGACTTGATCACGAAAATGGGCAGTGGCCCTTTGTCAGAGTGCTCTCTCGTCGGGGGTCGTAAGAGGGGCGCAAACTCCCCCCGAGAAGCAGCTCAATCGCCCCCCGGATGAAAAAGTAGTGGGGGTGCCATTTCCCGGAAACGAGGTGCCAAACGCCGGGGGCGTCGAAACAGCGGGGAGAAAGTCCCCCGGGAAGAATTGGAAGTCCGCACGTTTCTTTCGTGTCGCTACGGCCGCGGCAAGGCGGCTTTACCAGGTGGCTGGTATGGCAGTCGAACTCCAGCAAGAGCGGAGGAAGCTAAGTCATCAACCGAAGACTTTCCCCATTCAGAACCTCCTTAGATTGGGAAGTTCGACCACAACTCTGAGCTTCGGCTGCCCTTCGGTCTCAAGTATTGGCGGGCAACGATCATAAGCGAACGTATTCACGGCCGTCTACAAAAGCTCGAAGGCTTCCGCTTCCTGGAGAGACGCTGCGTGAACTCGCTTCGACAAGCGAGTCCGGTCCGGCCGCACCAGGCTGGAACTCACAGGCTCTAAATCAGCTAGAAATCTTTAATGAGGCGATCAGGACGAACTTTCCTTTCCGACAAGCGTCCCGCTTGAGCTTTCTCCCGATTCTCCCGCCTTACCTCAGTCAGAGTTGCCCGCAGGTCATTGTGCCGCGCAAACGCCGGGATCCAGGGGCTCAGCAGCAGCACGACGGGCGTCCGCCGCAGGAAAATCACCGCCAGGCTGAACAGTATCAGCTTCCCTATCCCGATCTCGACCCACTGTGGGTACGGCAGGATCGCCCCGAAGAAGACAAAGTATGAGATGACGATAATGAGCTCAATGCCGCTCTTGGCTTCGTACTTCTCCCTCTCTCGCTGGGGCTCGCGCGCGGTGTATGCGATGCCGGCAACGGTCGCGGCGAGAATGCCTTCAGCGCCTGCGATTTTGGAATATCAGGATTTCAATGTTTCGAGGATCAGGCTTAAGGTTCTTGCTGGAGGGGTTTAACTGAGGACGTCTGGAAGATTCTCGTCTGCACTGCGGTTCTCAGGATGCCTTCAACGCCTCCAGATTCAGAGGTTTGGACGTTTGGGCCGAAGATCGTAATCAATCCTTGCCAAGGAGATCTCGCAGTTTTCCAACCTACTCTACGATCTCGGCAAAAGGTTCACCGCCCGTCTTTTATAAATTGTTTCCCGACAGCGACGGTCGCGGCGAGGTTGCCTTCAGCCCCTGCAGATTCAGAGGTTTGGAAGTTCGGGCTTAATTCCTTCGCCGAGGGTTTTGGTCAAGGAAGATCTGAAAATCACAATCCACTATACAATAATACTGTAGGTCTTTGAAGAGAAGAGCTTCATCTCCTACCGTTCGTTAAACTTTCTCCACAGGTTACAGGTACGCAATGCCGGCTACGGTCGCAAAAAGAGCCGTAAGGACGTGAAGGAGCGGGACACAGGTAAGAATGGGGTAGAATTAAGCGTGGGCTGAAATAGCGGAATTAACATAGACCGGATTTTAAGACACAATAGGACTCTCAGTGCCAGTCAGAGAAATGACAACTCCGAATGCAACGACGGACGCAGCGAGGACGCCAAAGGAGTCCGAACGAAGTTGCGGCTTAAACAAGGCGACTTTGAATACCGAACGGTTTGAAACGCGAGAAGGCCGTCCTGGAAGCACTGCCGACGGTGCATCGTGGTCCTAAGAATCAGATTCAAGCGAGAGGCGTGCGAAGCTTGGAGGGCAGATCTCCGGGTTAGGAAGCCCAAGGTTAAGTCGAAGCTTATGTTTGCCTTGGCTTGGACTTTTCTTCCTTGAGAATCTGCGAACAGCTGCGGGCCTCTTACCGACGAGCGTGACGAGTCCAAGGACGCCCAGCGCCATTCCGATGACGTGAGCCAGGAACGAGTCCTGCTCCTCCAGCTTGTAGCGGCGGCCCCACGTGTGAAGCAGCCGGCAGAAGCCGCCGTAACATGCGCCCATCACGATGCCCAGCAGAATCTGTTGAACAAATAGAACATCTTCTAGTTCTGATTCAAAGTCTTGCCTAGGGTTTGGAATTGGTTTACGTGGATTTGGAGTTTGGTTTACGTGGGTTAAGAATTGCACCTGGTCCTTGGAGAAGACCAGAAGCCAGAAGCCGCCGCAACACACGCCCAACACGATGCCCAACAGAATATGTAAAGAAAATAGGAATGATCATAATCTAGTTTCTGATCTTAGAGCTTGGCTAAACATTCGAATTCGCCCCGCCGAAACAGGCGCCCAGGACATCGGTAAAGCAGTGGCTGGGACAGGGCACTGGGTTGAGATGGTTTTCAAAAACTCCAAAATCTCGTCAACACGAAGCAAAAATCCAGTGTGCCGCCAGTCAAGGTAGCATGTGGCCTGAGAGTTGGACTTTGCCACCATACTTCCAGTCGGACGAGACCTTTCTGTGCTTGGAGACGGCATGGGACGTACTTGCAACCCCGCGCAATGACGAAGCCCTCGCCCAATTACCATTGCCAATCCTGATTGTCAAAGGTGCGGGTTCCTCGCTGACATTACGCCGCAAATCTCTCAGAGACTCAACGAAAAGGCTGAGGTGCCTGTGCTGACGTCACCCCACAGAATGAGAGTTAAATGAGACGGTGCCTCACCTCGTACGCCCACGCCTCGTAGAACCAGTGGCCGAAGGCGGACCCCGTGCTCAGTCTCGGCTTAAGCAGGAGCATCACGATCGCGAAGTACGGGTACGACAACCCGTCATTCACCGCAGCCTCCGCTTGAAGAACGTTGCGGAGTTCCGCAGGGAGGTACCTGCGAAAGATCGGAGTAACGTTGACTTGCGGCTATGCTGATCTGCTTCACCATTCTGGGGAAGGGTGCGGCTGGTTTGGGGTTTAGGGTAAACTTCTGTAGACTCATTGTAGTAAGCTCAATTTGTAGTAGTAAGATGACACTGCAAAGACTTCAACCCAAATAAACGTCCAAAGCACCCGAACCCACCCTGATCCCCATACTAGCTTTACCCGTCCCAGTACTATAACTTGAGCTTTCTATACCTACTCTCGAGGACGATTCCTTGGGTGGATACAGGTGCGGAGGAAGTTAATATTTGGTTTAGACTTTCGCTCAGTCTGAGCCGAAGGCATTGATACAACTCAAGGTAGGCCTAGCGCAACAGAATCGAGACTCGTGTGGAACAGCAATGCGCACGCGCTTTAGAAACCGACAGATAGAGCGACTTCCACTTTAAGATAACTTCGGATCCAAGGAACGCCCTTGCGACTTCTGCGATGCGAGGAGTAAGGACTGCTCCTTACGAAATACAGTGCGCATCTTTCTTTTTGCAAGAGGATCGGTTCGTAGATTGGAGCCATGCTGTTTCATTCAGGGTCGCACTAGCTCTCGCCTTCAGGGATAGTGAAGCATCAAAACCGGCACCCCAGATTCACGTGCTTCACAGCTGGAAAACCCTTGCGAGGTTCCCCAATCCAGCTCACTTGTCCCAGGCTATGCCTACTTGGGAACTGCTCAAATAGCTCACATTTCGTTTCTCATGCATATTCCAGACACCAGGAATAGTGACACTCAGACCAAGAAAACGAAGCAGGGACAAGCAAAGGAAGCAGATTAAAAACACCGGGGAACCGAGGCATGCAGATCAAAAGCAATCAGAGCTCACGTTTCTGCAAAGCGCCCATCCACAATGGTACTCGCCAGCACAGGGTCAGTAGGGATCAGCGTTGCCGCAATGAGTAAACACTGCAACAACCCAAACTGCCCCGCAAAGACTGCGGCTGTGAAGCCAAACGAGACGGCCCAGGTGAGGAGCATCACAGGCCCAACCAGCATGAGCACCGAAAACCAGTTGCGCTCGTAGTATAGGGTGGGGAGGGAGAGGGCGATGGAGATCGACTGGATTGCCAGAATGATCCGGGAAAACTGCAAAAAGGGAAAATGTGAGGGTTTGAGTAACTTGCAACTGGAAATTGCACTGCAGACGCCTTGGACACGCACCAGAGAATGGAGCAGATAGAGCAGAGATTTTCATGTGATCCACCTCTGTAGATTTGGCTTGGATAACCTCGCTAGCAGGCGCTTGCCAATGGAAACACAGTGTGTTTCTGGAAACAGGCCCCTGCAAAACGATTGAAGGATTGATGGAGAACACCAGAGATTAGAAAAAGTCATGAACATTAAGACTTACAACGGGGGGAAGACCCCTGCCATTGGATGGAACAATGGACAGAGCACCGGAGATCAGAAGAAGTCCAGAACATCAGGACTTGACAAGATTCCAACATCTGTCGAACGACTCTGCCACTGCGCAGACAGTGCATTCACAGCACCTGTGAGGAAAGTAGTGCTTCAATTCTCTGGGCTGGGAAGCTAATACTAAGAGGAGCACGTCTTGCCCTCAAAACATTGAGGGCAATCTTCTGCATTGAGAACATCCTCCTTCAGCTTGATGCTGTCCAGACAGATTTAATAGCGCTCCAATGCAACTCAGACCCTCGTTTTAAGCACTCAATCTACACTGTCACGCAAGAAGCTCAACTCTTAAGGAGAATATCTCTTTTGCACTGACAGATACAAAATGATCCCAACTGCTTACCTGCTCAACAACTGTGTACAGTGCTTTGCCTGCAAATGCGTCTTGAGGATCCACTATGCCAGCGGCGGCTGGCCCAATGATCACCCCTATAGCTGTGGCTGCCATAACCTCGGATATAAGCAGTGTACCTTTCCAAAACCTGGCTGTGAAAGAATAGAGGCATATGATGGCGCCTGCTATGGCAAGGACTGCGTGGAGCCATAAGTGGTGAGCAAGGTGAATCATCTTTTGAGCAGCTGGCACTTGAAAGGGCTAAAATTGGCCTCCTGGAAGTTGGATACTGTTGCACAACTTGGTGGTTGTATCAAAGGTTGCAAGGGTTTCTTCTGTGGTGCTACATGTAGCGTCCAATGATCTGTTGGCTGTTTGAATGCCTCAGAGGCTGAGGCTCTACAGTTCAAGCTATCAGTTCACCTTTACAATCAAGAATGTATGAAGGTTGCTACAGTGTGGAGCATAGTCAACAGAAGAATCCTCTTGTTCAGGTTTATGAGCACCACCAGACAGCTCAATCTTCTTGAGAGATCGGCTGAAGATCAGAGTGGTTTCAGAAGTAGACCTGGACACTTCCAGGGCTTGATATGCATGGAATGCTAACGTCCTGTGCAAGAAGCCGCCGTCAGCTTTGGACCAAGGTGGCACACTCCCTTTGTAGCAACACTCTGAAGTTGGCCATTCGCTCAGCCAACCCGAAGTGTTTCGATGTACAGCAACCCCCTCGCTCTTCCTTGCATAGGATTGGCGCCACCTAAAGACCACTTTTCAGCACCCGCTACTGTCTCCTTCTACATTGATAGGGGACAGGCGTCTACAGCAGCAAAAGCAGGCTTCCTCCAAGGCTTATTCCAAATGGTGGCTTCTTCCAGAGAGCTTCCAGGTACTGTATCTTTCTCCTCTCCATCCAACACTTTTCAAGCTTCCAGGTCAGCCGCCAAGGCATCAAGATTTACAGGCAGATTCAGATGAAGATTTCTCCACCCACTTAGATTTTGCGGGAAGTGGATGTGGTCCCCCTTGTTCCAGCTGGGGGAGATGTGGTCATGGCGCAGTCCTCACTGCTCATGGCATTGCTCAGCCTGTGGACATCCTGCATGCACCAAATTGACCAAAACTTGGTAGCATACCTAGGTACCTACATACCTAGCTAGAGCATACCTACAGTAGGTAGGTATCTAGCTGGAGGCTAGCTGGCCCAGGGCCAAAGACATGCCAGAAGTAACTCTACTGCTGAAGTTCGACACCAGCGTTGCATTCTGAAGGCAGCTGGCAGTGGTAGGTGACCGCTCGCAATTAGGTACCTAGTGTCAAAAAGAAGTTGTAGTTGTAGCCCGTCTCCTCCATCAATGCTCATATTATGCCCGCGGCTGTTGGCGCGGCCTGACGAATGTCGTGCACGCTGCGCCACTTGTTTCCCTTGGCATGCCAGCTGGCAGCTTCCAGCGAACAGGATCTTCCATTGCCGCTTTGCACAACGGCGGCTGGCAAAGTACCGTTTCTGCCAGGTAGACTCCATCTCATACGGTATTTGCAAAGCTCCTTAGATTGATGCCGTTTGTAGTATTAACGGCGAAGGGCAGCTGCCAGCGGCATACATGCAAAATTTAAGCATCGAATTCGCAAAATTTTACACAAAACAGCATCCTGGATCAGGCTCCGCCGAGTTGAGCAGCACCAGGCTGTTTCAGTGTTAGTCTCGGGCTCCCCATTGTCAGGCTCCAAGCCGGCCGTGCATGGTGGGAGGTGGCATGGCGGCCCTTGCGTGATACTTACAGCTTTGCTAGCTCGTGCTTGAATGCAACCGCTTCGCAGCACTTGGCGGCCTCCAAGGCCAGCTCAAAAGGTCCGCTCAATATCGTCAAAAGGCAGCCTTCTGGTGGCTTTCTTTCAAGCAACTGCCAAACAGCCTGCGAGGTGGAGACATGATGTGCACTGCGCCTCACAGGAAAACCAACCCCTGTTTTCAGAAGATGGATTGCTAGCTGCAAAACTAGGACTTCCTGCTGCTACTAGTTCCTTAGCTTGTGCTCCGACGTTAATGAGATTGGTCCAGCTAGTGCGCTAGTTGGTGTTATTGCCCCTTGAGCAATGGGAGCAATCAATGTGACGTAGAACGTTCTAATGTGCTCAACATTATTGGTCCAGCTCTTCAAAATCGTGCACGAGTCTGCATTTGATTGATCCGTTTCCTAAGGTCAGCTAGTTTAGTGCATCTTTTTGTAATACACAATGGGGGCACTCAAGCTGAAGTGGACCTGATTAAATACACTCTGTGGGAGCAGAGGTAAAGTGAGGTCGGACGTAATGAAGGGATTAGGCTGCAGCCATGCACTGAGATTGGTCCTGATTCTGTGGGCACTTCTTTCCGTCTACCATTTTGTGAGCTACCTCCAGTCCACCGATGAGAAAGGAACCGCACGAGCTGCTTTAAGCGATGCACGGGTGGCATTGGATATGGCGAGCCCAGACGCCTGTGCAAGCAAGCACTTGTACGTATACGAGGACTTAGTGACTCCGTATAACGAAGAGATTGTGGAGAGATGTGGAAACCTGGGAGGTCACAGCATGTGCGATGCTCTGCAAAACGAGGGGCGCGGCGAGCCAGACGCAGAGCTATGCAGGCGGGAGGCCCTTAACCGAGCAGGGTCAAAAGAGGCTTCCGCTACGGCAGACTCCAATGCAGGATCGGACGTTGTGGTTAATTGCAGCTGGTTCCGCACTAACCAGTTTTCTCTAGAGGTCCTGCTCCACCACCGCCTGCGGGGGCACCCTTGCCGCGTGGGGGACCCGTCCGAAGCCCAGCTCTACTACGTGCCTTTTTACACCGGCCTCGAGATTAAGCGTTCGTGGGGCAACCAGGCCGCCGCGGTGGACCGCTTTAACCGGGTCCTTAACCCGCTGGTCACCTCCCCATACTTTCAGAAGCGCAGGGGTTTGGACCATTTTATGGCGTTTGGGAGGATGGGGATGGAGTTTGGATTTTGTCACGGGTTTGTGACCTGGTTAGGGAACGTGACCAAGCTGATGATTGAGGCGGGGTGGAATCAAGAGGGGTTCAGGACGGGGAGGGAGATCGGTGTGCCGTACCCGACAGGGTTTCACCCAGCCGAGCTGGCGGATGTGAATAGGCACCGGAGAAGCGTGAGAGGGGCAGCCAGAGATATCCTGGTGAGCTATGCGGGGGCGGTGGGAAGGTGCGTAGTTATCACGTTAGTCCCCTTTCCCTTTTTGATGGATGATGAGTCGAAGCCTACCTGCGCTACGAAAGCAGCTTCGCTGATGACGGGCAGCCTTTATTGTTGAATTGCATTACGTCTTGCTTTGTTCTGTAACCCAGCTTGTGAGGGGCCGGGGATTAAAACACTTGGGCTTTCAAACAGGCTGTACTAAAGTCGACGAAGCTGGGCTGTCAAGGCAGTTCGCTTTTGACGCCTCTGCTTGACATTCTGGATCGAAATTTACACGGCTTTCGCTTTCATGTGGGCTATGCTCATTCAGGACTTGCGAGAATCACATCTGTTGGCAGTTCTTAGGTTGCGGGGAGATTCTCCTCGAATCTACCGCTTCTTTCGACAGCATTGTGTTGCAGTTGCTCTCTGCGAAATCACACATTTTGGAATATCTATAGTACCTACTGCACGGGCCGCTTCATTTGGCCCATAGTTGCTCATTTACAACAGCTGGCGGTTCCCTCAAATCACCAGAATACGCTGGAAGCATATTCTACCCGTCAAGATTCAATAGCTCTGGGTTTGTTGAAGATTATCGTCGTATAGGCCGTGTATACCCCGGGCACAGCGTTTTGACGCCGCCCACTTGCGTGCACAGGAAGACGTCCGTTACCGAAACGAGAATAGGGTCCAAATGATCCGGTTTTACTCGTTATCAAAACTTTTCTGTTTACGCAGACCGTACGGCATCTGGGAGCAGCGGTATTGCAGCGCCCATTTGCGAGCACACGAGTACGTTCACTATCAAAACAACAGTAGCGCTCAGATTACTTTTTGCACACCTCGATTCGAAGATATTTCTCGTCCTACAGACCGTACGGCATCTGGGCGCAGCGTTTTGGCACCGCCCAGTTGCGCGCCCGGCTGGCGCACGAGTGCGAGCGAATGCGCGACAAGTGCCGCTTGGTGGTCTGTGACTACGTCCAGGACAACTGCTCTCCGAGCGCCCTACACGACCTTTTCATGCGGTGAGGGTTCGTCCTCACCTCTGGTCCGAAGTGAGATTTAAAGGTCCAGATTTGGTTTTGAAAATTGGGCTGGAATTATCGGTTGAGGAGTAAGGAGAACGGTCGAGCCGTCACTTCACCGCTTTTTCAGATCAAGTTCGTTGGTGGACGTCTGTTCGAGGATTATCAGGGATGCAAGTAGATTCCCTTGAGGGATTTCGAGGCGTATCGCGCTCTTTGGAGCTCCTAGTAGCACTTACGACCAGTGCCGTGTGCTGCTTCTAATATCAATCACAGGAGTCTCGCTTGAAGCGGGGCAGAAAGGACTTCCATTTATCCACCCAAGCATACTGCGAAGACTAGAACATGCGGTCAACACATGAAACTTTCGCAAATGATCGTCCCTTCATTTGTTCCTGAACCGCGCCTTTTTACCTGTCACATTGACGTGAACGGCCTTATATGAACTCATGTGGGTGTGAGAAACGTCCCATGTTTCGACGCCTGGCTTCGATACGACCGCATTCTCGTCCAAAACGTTTTATGAACACCGCCTCCCGCAGAACATCCACGAAGCAACTGAAGCTGGGTAACGGTCTATTGTCGTTTCTTGTGATTCGCATCCCTGGTTGCGAAGTACATGTCGTTCGCGCTCTGACACGTGTAACCGTCTCGCAGGTCCACGTTCTGTCTCCAGCCGCAGGGCGACAGCCCCACCCGGCGGTCCACTTTTGACGCGCTCCTCGCGGGGTGCATTCCCATCTTCTTCCACACGGACAGCTTCCAGTCGCAGTACGAGGAAGCTCTCGGTGTGAACGCGTCCGAAGTGTCGGTTTTCATTGCCCCAGAACGTCTGGTCAGTGAGAGCTGGTCTTTATATGCAGAGCTAGAGGCGATCGACGAGGCAAGGAGGAAACGGATGCAGAGCGCGATAGTGGACCTCGTGCCGAGGATTGTGTACGGAAAGGAACATGTCGGGTCGGCATGGAAAGACGCCGTAGACATTGCTCTAGAGGGCGTGATGGAGAAGGCTGCGGTAGGCTCGCGGTAGGATCGTAACTCTGAGGGGGTTTGTAGACCGTATTGAGTCCGTCCACCCCCGCAGTCAATTCGACTGCCATGGTTACGGTAATTGACCTAGTTGATGGTTTTGCTGCTTAAGGGAATGGCGGTACTTAGATTTCAGCCAAAAGAATAGAAGTGCGAGTCATTGAGCTCCTGTCTGCTTTGCCAAACAGCGGTTTGCAGATGCAAGCAACCTGCCCCCCCATGGCCTCTCTATTCGAAGCACAAACAACTCATTTGAGTGAGTTGCTGTTCTATGGATATGAATTTGGCACAGAAATCTGGTATATAGTTGGCACGCTCTAGCAATTCACATGATGCGCTGGTCGGTTGCTGAGCCCATGCTGGACTGCACGCACGCGTGTTACCATGCATGTCACAGCTCATGTATACTGATTGCGACGGGCCGGATATGGATACCTAGATGAATCATTATTTGCAATGCATAAGTTTTGGTATATTGAGCATGATCCGCGGCAGCTGCCACCGCGGGCGCCTATATATATTTCAATATATGCGTACTCATGCAGGCGGCTGCGCAAATTGACCCACAAATTTTCCCGGTTTATAATTGCCCGGATGCAACCAATGAAAAGGCGGCCCACATGCAGTATCGATCTATAGGAAATTTGATGCCATGATTGGATATCTAGCTATAAGTGTTGCGTTAACCGTCCAGATCGATCGCAGGCCGCGCCTGTGAATGATGCAAGAGCAATCATGTCATGCATGTCGAGTCAAAACGATATCAAACATGCAGTCCAGTCGGTTATGGTTTCATATGCGCTGTAGAGCAATTGAAAGGGGGCCGCGCGCACGTCATGCACGCGAGCCTAAGGGAGAGCTTAGCTTCGCTTAGCTAGCTTATTGTGCCTGTACCAAATGTTAAAGCCTTCACGACATCATTGCAATCAGCGCGCAAAATCGGCAGACGTTGTCGTGCCGCTTAGCTACACGAATGCCATCCGGTTAGTCGTGTCACCCAAAGTAGAACACGGCAAGAACAACAGCTGATGTACGTACTGTAAACATATCTGTTTGCCAAACGCTGGACCGATTATCATACCAGTAGATGGATTGTCTGTTCGCTTTGTGTTCGAACGTCCTCGACAGCAGTAGTCGGACCACCCGGCTAAGTAGTCTGCATCGGCGTATGTACTCTGCATCAATAATACCTGCGGGACCTATTCAAATGACGATTATGCTTAGTGCCCGGCCCGTATTCGACTGCTTTTGTGCGTTGGGAGTTAAAAAGACAAAGCACCCTGATCGCTTCAATTACTCAGCGGCAGTTCGCGTAGAGGAACCGCTCTCAAGTCGCGCGATCGGCGGCTGATGCTCGGGCTCGTGCTCGTATCGCAGAGTCCTGCAAGTGTCACAGAATTAGATAAGACCTTTCATCCAACCAAGGACCGTGTTTCAAAGAGCCTCGATAGGAGGCACTGAGTGCAGTCCACCCTTTCAGACGACGTAATGCTGCGGCCCTTGGGCCTTGAGCGATATTGTGAGCTGGCAAACAAACTGACTTCCTTTACGGTTAACAAGAGCACGTGTTCCCCATAAGAAGCTCGAGAGCAAAGCGTTTCGCAGCTCCTCACCACGTCTTACAGAAGATTCGCGAAAGTTCCAACCTACCGTAATGCAAAGTCGAAGCCCAAGCGTACGTTCCGGCACCCTTCTCACGATTTTCGATCTAGAATCTTTGGAAACGGGGGACCTTAAATCTGCCCACCTGTGAAAGAGGTGCGCCCAGAAGTGCCCGTAGTGCAGCCACTCTTTGAGCCCCGGAAGGGGCCCCCCGGTCGGTTGGATGGGGTGCTCCTTCCAGTGCTTGAGCGCGTAGTGCAGGCTCAGGGAGAGCGGCGTTGCGGAGAGTCCGTGGACGATTACGGACGCCAGCACGACGAAGGACAGTACCGCGAAGACGTCCTCGTTTTCGACGAAGCGGAACGCGAGCGCCGCGTAGTAGAGCGTGCCAACGCCGATCGGGCCGAAGAAGCCGCCGAACGCGGCCTGATCAGAGAAGAAGGGGAGAGCGTTTGCATTGTCGAGGAGAAGCAGAGCGTCGGGAAGGGTGCGCGGGATGAGACTGGCTTGGTCTGAACCTGCGCAAGAGTGTCGGGAAGATCTACAAGCAGCCCGGAATCTCACGTGGCAAAAGCACTTGGTTCTTGGCAGTTGCCCGGAACAGGAGAGTGCATCTGTCGGGTGTCTGGAAATGTCAGATTGCACCATACAGGGCAGCGGGGCATGAACTCATCGGACTTTTAGGCTGGAGAACTGCAAGGGATGCGAATGTAAAAAATTGCTAAGCATCCTTCGCAAGCTCGCTTTGAAACAGAAAGTCGCACTCTGAGAAAGTATGTCGCCGAAACGAAACGCTTGACGTCGGCTTCTTCCCCCTTCTGATTACTGTGCATGCTCAAGGATCTTTCACATGAAAGCAGCCGCATATCAGGTGGAACGAATCAGCTAGAGAATGACGTATCCTGCTTACGATCCTTTCTGAGTTGACAAAAGACTCGTGCTTGCATGTGCTGACAAGCACTCGTGTTCCAGAAGCGTGTCTGGCCGCGCTCCCACTCTGGGAAAGGCATGCTTCTTCTTGAACACATATTGCGTTAGCCCCACCGCACTAAGGGTGGGCCACAGCTTTGCACGCTGAGTTTCAAGGTAAAGCTAGGAGGCGGGACAGCACGGACGGATATCTGTTCAGCTGTGATCTCCAAGAGCAAACTTTCGAGAATAAGCGGCTTGAGAATTGCAATACCTGCCCCAGAATTCATAAATCAGCCCAGAATCGACTTTTAACAAACAAATGGAATTTGCAAAAAGATACTTCTTTTCTTTGTAATAAGATCCTAAGAGTAAGAAGGAGAATCACGCAAGGAACAGCTTATCAGTAAGCGAGCAAGTCAAAAGAGTACAAGCACACGCTGACAGCCAACCACACCCAGCGAACCCGACTCTGAGTCCAAAAAGGCTGACATCACCCGCTGACGTTGGTGAGCGTCACCCTGAAGTCCTCGTGGGGGTCCAGCGCCGGAATCCAGGGGCTCAGCAGAATCACTGCGGGCATCCGCCGTAGGAAGATTACCGCCAGGCTAAAGAGCGATAGCCGCCACACGCCGATCTCGTCCCATCGCTTATAGGGCAGGATCGCGCCGAAGAAGACAAAATACGTCATCACGATGATTGCTTCGATGCCGGCGCGCGCCTCGTACTTTTCCGCTTCTTCGGCGGGTTCACGCGCGGTGAAGGCGATACCCGCGACGGTGCTGGCTAGGACGCCTTCCGAGCCTGCGGAAAACAAGAAAATACTTTCAAAACCGTTTGACGTCTTCTTAGGTCACAACCATTTCGAAACGGATTGATGTTGTTCGGTCTTGACAGGAGGGATCAAGGCACTTTTGCTTTGAGAATCACCGAACTTCTGAGTTGAATGATGGGGCAAAGTGATAATTTGAAGCTGAAACCTCAACGAGCTTCGGAACGCAAGCTGAGGAAGCTTGTCGAAGCCTGAGCGAAACGGGAATGCTTAGTGGTTGCCCGTTCAGCAAGCCGAGCAACCTGGATCTGGGTAAGTAGTATTAGAGATGCGAACTTCATTCGTATGTGTAACAGAGTGGAGTCGCCAGCACTACGTTTCGCCAGACTCTTCGGAGGATCAGGGTCTGCCAAACGAGTCTGCCGATGTGGAGGTAGAGTGCTCGTTGATGGTCATCGACCACAGGCTTATGCCTTGTAGTCGGGCAAAGTGATTACCAACGATATCTCCAAGATGTCGAGCTTGGGAAGATATTGAGCTTGGGAAGAGTTGAGTCTCTGGTCCCAATCATGGAGCAAAAGGGTGCGAACTCTTGCATGTCAGACTTGAGGTTGAGACACTGGTAACTGAAGGTCAGCACGTTCCAACGAAAAATGGGATAATGCTCTGTAGAAACAAAGTACTCCACATCCACAATTCCGTAATTCCGAGATGCTCGCTTCTCTTGAAATATCTAGGATAGAAAGGAGTGCGGTGCCACTCACCGACCAGCGTGACTGTCCCCACGACCCCGAGGGCCATACCGAACACGTGCGCCAGGAACGATTGCCGCTCGACCAGCTTGTAGCGGCGGCCGAGGATGTTGAGCAGGCGGCAGCAGAAGCCGTACGCAGCGCCCATGGCGATGCCCAGAAACATCTGCGAATCGTTTGCAAAGACCTATCAAGCACAGAACACCGTAAGCAATCTGCACCCGTCACAGAGACTTCCGACTTGGGAAGATAGTCCAGCAGCTTTCATCTCGTTTGTCAGCTGCCCGCACTGGAAAGAGTCGTCAAGGAACGGGTCGAGTTGCTTCGAGGCTCAGAGTGGGTGCAGAGTTGGAGGATGCAACCGCACGTGAAGTATTTTTGTTGGTGTTGAGAATTCTTCGACTGTCAGTTTTCTACTTTTCGCACTTCCAGAGATGCAATGACTGTTCCACAATCAAGGCCTTCCGACTAGTCTTGCTTACGTCATAAGCCCACCCCTTGTAGAACCAGCGTGCGATCGCCTCCCCCTTTGAAAAGTCAGGATCGAGAAGAAGCACGGCGAGGGCAACATGTGGATATGCGGCCCCATCGTTGAGCGCGCTCTCCGCCTGCAGAATGTTGCGCAGCTCCTCTGGGATGTATCTGCAAGGGAGTTTGACTATCAAACTTTTAGTAACTCAGTCTGACAAATCTGCACATATAGGAGCCGTGAATGCATGCGTAGTTTTGTTTGAGGTGAAAGCCGGAATTTCAATACCGATGTTTAGGGACGAGTGGCACGCTCGCACAAATCAGAAGATGGGGCCGGCAGCACTGGTGAATGGTCAGACCAACCTAGTTACATGGAAGGGCACTGATTACGGCTTAGGAAAAATGGAAGGTGGGGGCAGTGGGGTGGCTCAGACGAAAACTAGTTGGAAAGGAGTACAGGGTTACCTATACTTTCAAATGATCAAATACTTGGCCGAGGCAAACCAGGTTTGTAAGTCGACTTGGCCAAAGGCAGATTACAAAGTGAGCGGACTGCGCAGATCGTCGCATTTTTTGCAGGGGCAAATGAAATGGAGACAGTCGAGGCACTGAACATTGATGCCTCAGGAATTGAGGCAATGTTCAATTCCAAAGGCAGACAAGCAACGTGCCGCAACGGGTTCAAAGATGATGAGAGACCCTGTTTTTCGAATCTGTTGACTGGGTGTCCAAAGCTAAATATGGAGCATTCTGGGACGAGATTGTGCTTGCAATCCTGCTTGCCGACAGACTGGACATTGGCAGTCTTTTTTGTATGTCAAGGCAGACTGACCGTCTTCTGCCAAACGGTCCCTGCACCACCCAGGGAAGTAAGTTGGTCTCTATGATTGTAAGGTTGCGCGTCGACCGAAGATCTACTTGGCCTCCAGTGTTGCCTTTGTAGTACCGTTAGGTAGGAGGTACGGTACTTTTAGGGCCATATCACCCATCTGGTATGTACCGTGATATACCACGTGGATCTGAAAGGCCATCCAATTGACTAAGAAATCTGAATAGCTTTCTGCAGCTTTTCGGTCGACGCGCACCCTAAGCTGTCTTGTAAGAGCAAACCGAGGACGCGCAACTCTGAATGAAACCATCTAATTGTGTAAGACGCATTTCCGGTCCTTACGTCTCAGCGGATCGGCCCTCCACGATCGTGCTGGCCAGGATTGGATCAGTCGGCGTCAAAGTGGCCCCAATGAGTAGACAATTCAGGACACCTAATCGCCCCACAAACAGCGCCACGGCCAATCCAAATGAGATGGCCCAGGTAACTAGCATGAGGGGCCCCACTAAGATGAGCACTGAGCGCCAGTTGCGCTCGTAGTAACACTGGGGCAGAGAGAGGGCGATGGAGACTGACTGGACAGCCAGAACGGAGGCTGAGAACTGCATGCAAAAGGGAAAGGGCCTGGTCAGAGTGCAGGAATTGCCAGTTTGCACATGGGAATTTGCAGATGACGCTGCATTACCACAAAATACAAGGGGCTGCAAATTGAAAATAAATGCGGTCTTGAAGTCAGATAACGCTTTGGTGCACAAGAGTGCGCCCTTTCTGACTTTTGACTTGGGAAAATCAACAACGATCTGTTGGATTGAATGAGTAGCTGACAATCTCCAATGTCCTTGGTGGACATCCTTGCTATGAGAATCCTGGCACTGCATTTGCCATTCTCCTGCAACCAAAGGGAGGCCTCACCGCCTCAACGATCCCATACAATGTATGTCTGGAAAGCTGCGTTTGAGGATCTATGATCCTGGCAGCGGCAGGACCGATGATGACTCCAACCGCTGTCGCAGCCATCACCTCCGAGGTAAGAAATGTGCCCTTCCAAAGCCTGCCTAGGAAAGAGTAGAGGCACACGAGGGTGCCAATGATGGCCACGACTGCATGAACCCATGGGTGAGGAGGGATCAGCGCCATCAAGCAAAGCCAGTGGCAGAAAAGAAAGGAAGAGACCTCGCGACTCGCGAGTACCTGAATCCTAATTTGTAAAGCAGCGAAGAGTCAAAGTATGCAGCCTGGAGTTTGGACAATTTTGAAATTCGGAAACCTCAGGCCGTCGATGAGCTGATTTGAATCACATCGGACGGGTTGCGTAGGTCGGCGCAGAGGAGGAATCACGAGGGACGTCCCAGTCACGTCCGAACTTCTGAGATCCCAGAATCTGGGGATCATCTTCGCCTCCCAAGTTTCAAAAGCCTAGGATACACCGAGTCGGAAGTCTGAAGATTGAACAGGATCCTGCGCTTTGAAACCCCATTGAAATCCAGCTTCAAAGAGGCTTCAAAGCCCATAGGTAGGTAGCACGTCTGGCGCACAGCTAGAATCTGCTGTTGCCTATAAGACGACCTACCTACTTTGTCATTGAAGCCTTAGGTTAAACCTCGCATCCCTCCGGTTTGCCTTGCGAAGGACAAGGAAACGCTGAACAGAAGCATTCTCTTTCTTTCAGCACTAGACAGCAGTTTCAAAGGAAGCAGAGCTTGCTGCGCACCCTCAGCTGATCACCGGTCTCCCTTTTGTCAACGCGTTGCCAGCAGCTGTTCTTGACTAGCGCTCCAGAGTAAAGACAGAGCTCAGGCCAGCCTGCTGTGAGGACTCACGCAGTGATGAGCAGCAATGCTGGCAAGCAGAAGGGGCAGTCGAAGCCCAGGCCCATAGGTAGGGCACCAGCGACTTGAGGATACTTCTAGGGTTCTGGTTGCTTTGTGAATTTGGCCTTCTTGTTGACTAGACTGCTTTTGCATGCGAGGGCATTTCTGGTATGAAAAAGGAGACCACCGGAAGTTGTAAGGAAGTTTGTACTGGCCAATCAGAACTTTTCCCGATTGTCCTTGCTAAGGTCGGTGTATAGATCGAAGAACTGACACAATGCTGGTGGAAGTATGTGCCTGAGGCAGTTGGAAACGTGACAAGCTTGTCCGTGAACTCGTTTGCCAGCTCCATTGTTGCCCTTTGCCAACAGTTCCTCTGCCCCGTATAATCTGAATCCGTCACCACGCTCTTTGTTTTGAAGTAGCCCAGTCTTGCAGGTCTCATACGTACTGGTGATAGCCTCACGTAACTCCTTTAACGAGGTTTGTCGGATTTTGCAGAAGGCCAGCGAGGGCAGACAGACAGGGACAGCGTCGAAAGATGCTCGGGAAAAGGTAAACACCTGGTACTTTGCCGCTTTCCACACTCGTGGCTTCGTTACTCTCACCACGAATGTCTTCCAGAGATGCAAATGAATGCTGCGGTATCAGAAATACCAAAGGCACACCGGTGAGAGATGCCGTTCCATCAACCTTGTACTGGAGATGTTGCAAACTCCTAGCGATGTAGCCCCAGGACAATCCCTGTCTTGGACATACTTCCCTTGGCACCTTACCTCCCAGTCTGCTGATGATGGTTCAGCATACTTCTTGTCCAGGTCACGACAGCTCGCGGCGCAAGTCTTCAAACAACCAGCGCGCCCCTGAGAACAGCCCCAGGACGAGGGGCTCCCCCCACTCTGCGCCCAACCAGAACAAGACCCCCCCGGAAAGAGGCCGCTCCAAAGGCTCCAGCAGTGCGGGCCCTAGTTCTCGGTCAGGTAGCCTGGGGCGGTCTCCACAGGATGGGGGGGGTGTCGGCCCAGGGCCAGCCGCCCTCGGAAAGTCTCCCCCTACACGAGGAACGCCGGGGCGGCGGCGGGGCGCACCAAAGGGGCACCGGCTGACGGCTGATGATTGGGAGGATGCTGATGAAGAGATTAGGGACTACTTTGCAGGGGTGAGCCCGGAAAATTTTGGCTGGCTTTGAATTATGCTGCCCAAAGGGCCTGTCCATTCTTTATATCATAGTCTTGACTGGCCTCGAAAGTTAGGTAGAAGAAATTGTCAAGGTTCCCAGACGATTTGTGTTCAACCCCGTCTGTCCCCACTTGAGGGCCTTCGTAGTTCATTTTATTCGAAGGCATAGCACTTCTAGACAAACGGAACATCAGGCAAGAATCCCCATCGTATCAATTGACAATTCCCACATCTAGACTCATACTTTGGTAACAAAACGGGGGTAAGCGCGTTGAGGACACGTGAAGACTTTGGTGCCTGGCATCGGAGCACTTTCTGCCTTGCTCAATGCACAGAGCCCAAATCTCCACGCTTCTGACCCGACTTCGATCATGCATCGCAGCACGGGCACCAGTCTCGCGGCTCCTCTCGGCGCGGCCGCTGGGAACAACGCCAAGAGGAGCTGGAGCTCGAAATGGCGCTCGCGCTCTCCCTATCCGTCAACCACGCCCCTGAGGGGGGAGAGCCGCGGGCGCCTGGAACAGCCCGGACTCATGAGCTCACTTACGAGGTGGGAGTTCGAGCGTCCGACATGACATCTGCCGGTTGGATGCTGCTTGGAGTCTATGGGGTATCTGTGTGTCCCTCTGTATTACATGATAAAGTTCTTTACATGGTCCACAATGTTGATTTGGGACTGGATGCCAAAGGGCGCCTGCAGCTCACGAGAGGGTGTCTTTGAATGGTTTTGAAGACCGGCATGTTCTGTGGTTTATGAGGGGGGGTCAAGGATGGATATAGAGAAGAATGCATCACGTTCTAAACTTCTAGTGGGGTCTGAAGGTTCTTCCTTCTTCCTTTTCCCCTTATTCAAGATAAAGTTTTGCTTGGTGCCAACATCGTCTTTGGATTTGAAGCGCTCTGGCTCAACATTGGCCACGCAGGCTCGTAGTCTTCGACCAAACGCATGTCTCTGTCGCACGGGATGTATCAAATCGTCAATGCTTCTTTGCTAAGGCACATCAGATGGAGCTTCGAAAAATCGACCGTGCAATCCTCTGGGTTCTGCTGTTCACCGACATCCAATTCGAGGACACGCTGTGTCCTTCTACAGCTGTTGTTTCCGCATCTGCAGTTTCGAAGAATTCATTGTGTTCAAACGGTTTTGCAGCGCCTGACAACCCTGGAGGACGTCAAGGTGACGGCGACCGCGGGCGCTGTGGCGGCACTCCCCTCCACTGTATTCGGCGGCTCTGCACATTCGTCCCCAATGAAGGCAACCACGACGAGCGCTGGCCACGAGTGAGCCTCATTGTTTCAAATTCATCTTCGAGTCACTAGGCATTCCAGGAAATCAAAGGAGAGGGTTATTTATTGGGCATGTTGTCAGACCCGGTGAATGGGAATGTCTGCTGTTCTCGACGCCTTTCCATTCACTACCCGGCCAATCAACGGCTTTTGGCATTCCCAAGCCGGTCTGGATCCAGGCATATCCCAGCCAGCGCCCTGAAGTCTGCCTCCTAACCATTGCTTCACCTTTCCTGGTCGCTCGTCCACCCATTTCGAAGCTGACTCTCAAATGTCTATTTGCGCAAACCGCCTCCAGTTGCTGTGACCGGTCCGCCTACAAACTCAAGGTCTTGACGTTTCTAGACGTTAGGTTGGTGTCCGTGACACATGGAAACTGCACGTCTCCGCTTCACAATGTCCTTTCCAGGCCTTGCGCAAAACGTCCACACTGGCTTCTTAGCTCGCTGGAGACTTCCTGTAAGTTTTGCGTTGTCTACCTCCGCGAATCGTTGATAATCTCGACATTTTGACTCTGTGCTCCCCTATAGTTCTTCGAAACCGTCTTCTCTTCTCCATCTTTGCTCTTCTGGATCCAACACGACAAGGCACTTTCTTTCTTTTGAAGAAGATTCCCCTTCACTTGTTTGATCAGGATGTGTACCATTTGCCAACATGAGTACGGGGTTGGCGACGACCTAGTCGTGCTTCCGTGCGGGCACCGTTTCCATCCGCAGTGCGGATCAGAGTGGCTGCTCAACTACTCGCGGCGGTGTCCCGTCTGCAAAACTGACATATCCGACGAGTTTGCTTAAGCATATACGGGTCTAATGTACATAGGTTGGCTGATGTTTCAAGTCAAGTCAAACAAACAGGTAGCGATCTGCAGGTCGATTCTTTTTGACGAGGTAATGTTCTCATGTATTGTTTCCATAACGCGATTCAAGTGCTTCATAGTATTCGGAACGGCTGAAAATTGGGAGCTGCTTCTGCTTTTGTGTTGTGCTTCCTGAGAGCTGGTGATATCGTCAACTCTGCTTCTAGTCAAACCAGTGCTGCTTTGGGAGACTTTGCGTCATGGCCGTTGAAAGTGTCGAAACGAGAATGAAAGGCGACTGCTCCCGGAGTCATTAACACGACCTTACTCGAATTCACCAGTCTGCCGTTTGGCACACAAGCAATCATCTCGTCTTATATATGCGTTAGCTGTCCCTCTGCCCGTCTCAAGTATAGTGCGAGTTGCATTGTTCCTCTGGGAAGCATTCCTACAGTGTGCATCAAGAATGCATGACATATATCGCATAAGTTGGGCTTTACATGCAACCGCCATGCTTGCAGTGCGGACTCGATCATATGCGCGTTACGTTTACACAAGAATGCTTAGAGTTAGCATGTATGCTGCAGCGTGCCGCCACCGCTGGGCCACTGCGTGCCTGGCATGGCCGGCGGCGGTCATATGCTCCGCTGCGTGCAATGAGCCTGAGGTTTCCATATGAGCAGCTGTATGTTCCGCGCACTGCAGTCGCCATGGCCCGGGTGTCCATACATAGCCGTGTGAGCGCAAGCGTTGAGCATACGAGCATGCATCTGCAATGATATGTGTTAGCACATATGAATTCCATGCAGCATCGACTTGACGAACTCACTTCGCGATCTTGCATGATTCAAATGAACCGCAAAGGGTGTACCAGTGAAGCTAGTGCAAACGCTCATGACGGTCTGCCCCATGTGACTAGACAATCTACGTGTTGCAAGCTAGGTACGGTTGCTGTTACTTCTTCCAAAATATATTGCAATGCATGCACTGAGACTGTTAGCTGCCTGCCAGTGGCATGCCGCATGCTTCAATCGCTGAACACGAGCTAGCGCCAGGTATCCGTTTCCGGGAAACTGCAGGATTCGACACCAGATTGTTAAATCAGTATCAGCACTGGCCATGGCCCGGGATCGCGTCGCTATCTCTTGTCTCAATGCAATCGGAAGCACATTCAGCTCCTGACAAAGTGCATCCGAATGGTGCGCTGATATGCAAAGTGCAGGGCCCGCGACAAATCTGCTGCTAGAGTGGCCCCCGCGGAGGAAGTCTTTCAAACCGTCAAACTGATCAGACTATAGCTAGCAAATGGGAGGTACACGGAAGGTCGTCCAAAAAATGGCTATAGCGAAAACTTAGTGGTTTTTTGATCACATGTTGGCGGTGATAGTGCGCCCTTCTCTTGCGGGACCACCTGGACAGAGGGCTTCGATGTCATGTGGTGACAGTAGGCGAGATCAAAACTGCATCAACTCAGAGCACTTGTCCGAAATCCTCATTTGACGTTATAAGTTGCCATGATGCATCGTCAGAACAGTCCTTTGAAAGGGTTGAACGCCTTGGCAATACGACGGCCTTAACAAGCGCTTGAAAGCTCGACGCTCAATTAAGGATCCAACTGAATATTACCTCACTTGTGGAGCACGTAGATCAACTCGGAAAGCTTGGCAAACGTACAGCTAGCGACTGACCGTCTGTGACTGTACTTTCATAACCCCTGAGCAAGCCTACTATATGTCTTCATGTATGTCCCTTCAAGAGCTACATATCTATGTCATTTAACGATTGCAGAAGCTATTTCAAACCTATGCAGGATCTGCGCTACTGACGTCGGACACTCGCTACCTACGCTTTAACGGCCTCGATGACGGACGGGCTTCCAGGACCCAGCGGAACGATGCGGCTGATCTCGAAACCTTCGGACTCTAGCAGAGTCTTCCACTCCTGCTCCGAGCGTTCCCGACCACCCAGGCACATCATCATCATCTGGATGTCGAGGAGAGTCGGGAAATGGCGGGCCTCGGGGGGTGCAGTGCCAGGGTTAGGGATGACGAAGTCCATAATCAGCAGCTTCCCTTCGGCGGGCAGGGCGCCGCGGCAGCTGGCCAAGATTGTCTTGCACGCCGCATCGCCCCAGTCGTGCAGAATGAACTGGAGGTAACGAAACCAGAGCGTGTTCTACTTAGAGCCACCTTACATTCAAGACAAAAAGTGACGAAAAATTAAAAGCGACGCCTGGCAATATTGGAGAATGACGTCTCCCAAGTGCTGACGTCAACGAATGTTTCTCAAGCGAACCTTCTTTGCAGAACTCTGAAACTAGCCTTACTTCAAACCTGCGTATCTCACTGACCGAACGCCTCAGAATCCCAATTTTTCGGTGATCGCACCCGCTTCCAGTTACGATCTTGCACTGCTATTCCTGAAAGCTACAGGTAGAAACACGAGAGAAGGAAGAAAAGAAATGAGACGAACCTTCATGATGATATTAGGAACTTTGGGCAGAGTCTCGGCCTTGAACATGTCTCCAGACACAAGCTCCACCCCTGGGATTGAACGGGCAGTCTGGATGACATGCGGCTGGTCAAAGTTGATGCCCTTGATGTTGGGGTACTTTGCGGTGATTGCCGCCAAAAGAGCACCGTGTCCTCCGCCAACGTCCATCAACACGTCCAAGTCCTTGAACCCGTCGTAAGCCTGCCACGAGCAGAATTTTCGCTTTCCGTTTTTGAGATTTCTCTCGTAGTCAACGCAAACCGGAAGCTGGAAAGTTATGAAAGAAGGAACGCACCAGCACGACCCGCTTTCATGAATCATCCTAGAAAAATTGCAAAGATTCTGGCTCGTCTGCAAATCAGAGTATCGTACACGATTGGGGCAAACGACAGGAGGAGGATGGCATAGAGACGAGCAGAGACCAGCGTTTGTGACGAACCCCTGACCTGCAAGAGCTGAGGAACTTGAGTCGACGACACACCGCGCATTGCAGCGTCAAAAGCCTTTCCAGACGTGTCCGCGTGTGCCTGCGCAGTCAGAAGAGCGACTTTCGATTGACTCGCGAGTCACCGAAAATTTGGTCGTGGAGTCGGGATAACTGGGACCGATGGTCACATGAGCTCAAAGCTAAGCCGTCAGACGCGAGATGTGTTATTTATGCAACCGTTCGGTTGACAGTGCCTCTTGCTCGTGTATGTATACGGGAGGGGAGCAGACGTTCAGGGGTTTCAAGTTGCAAAGGCCTTTTGGACGTTGAAGATATATGCGCACCCTCAGCCGCAGGTGTGATTGCGTACCTGATAGTAGTCCCAGACGCTTTTATGCGTCTTGCTCATCGTAGTCTTCTTCCAACCAGTGCCGCCCTCCTTAATGGTGCGCGACAGCTCATTCCAGGTGTTCGATGTGTTAGGCTCATTCCAGTGGGTTATTACACCGGCCAAGGGGCTCAAATCGCCTGTCTCCTGCAAGGCAATCCGCTTTTTGAAGTGATAAAACTGGTTTCTAGAAACACATTGCAAGGTACAAGCCGGATGACCTCTGTCAATGTCCAGGAAGCCAACTAATTTGGATGACAAAGAAGACTTGCTCTAGTAAAGTAGGAAGTTCATAGCTTCTCTTAAAATTCCAAATCAACTCTAGCACGACTTTGAGCTGGAATGCGCTCAAAGTAAGTACTCTTGCATGTGCCTAAATCTTCTCACACAACAACAATGGTAAGGTGAATCCATGCAAGAAACACTAGAAGCTCGAAAGCACTGTAAATCAATGAGTACACCTACCTTGTCTGACACCAGAAGCTGACCAACCGATGACAAGCTGTAAGTTCCTTCTGCAGTCTCGTCAAGCACGCCGAGTCCAGACAGTGCTCGAATGAGGCGTGCAGTTGCGTCAGGGTCTGTTCCCGCGAGCTGAGCAACTTCATCCGGACGCATCGGTTCACCTGGAGATAGAGTCACACTGTTTTTGCCCTTTGCGTGGCAAAGAGCCATCCCTGTACAAAATTATCTTCAACGCTTCTAGGGTAAACTGCTTGCACAAAAAGAAATGAACAACGGAATGCTGGCGCAAGCACAAGGGAAACAAGCTTTTTTCGAAATGGTTGACCTCGGAGTTGACAAGCTTAGAGGAAAGTTGCACAAGATTCCAATGATATCATTGCGTGAATTTTATCTTGAGTGCGTAAAACGAGCATCACGAGGTTGGAAGCATATATTCTCACCAGGTTCAAGAATTGGACTTCAGCAGGCTGGCTTGCTGGTACTTAGCAGAGCTGCCAATCGTTGCTCACAAGAATACTAATCTCCTATCATTGTTTGCAAGAGGAGGTATGAAATTTGACCAGAAAGCCTACAAATAGGTCCATCGAGCAAACCTACTCAATTTCCAAAAACAGATTCGCAGAAATGACAAAGGAGCGCAAGAGCATCTGGAAATTGTAAGTTCTGTACCTTGTTTGGCAAAGATGTCTGGCAAGTGATTGTCCACAGCGGCGTATAGCACTTTCCCTTTTGAGAAACTGAATGCGTAATCTGCCAAGAGAGCTGCTGGGGGCAGAGGTGGCGCCATTCCACATGCTGAGCAGCCAGGAAAAGCACACCACATCATCAGACTGTTCTCTGCCATCATTATGGTGATTCAAGACACGTGTTGCTTCCACATCTTTTTGAGCTAGCTGCTTCTTGTGACCTATGCAGCTTCCAAACGTATATTGGCATCACAGATACGGAAGTCTGGAAAGTTTGTCCTTGAGTAGGAGGCTTCCAATTTCACCCTGTCGATGTGAGGACTTCCTTCAATCGCTTGATGAGGCAGTCGCCTCGTGCATTGCACAATGAGCTTGTTGCAAAATGAGATGTAGAAGTGTACAGTGCACCATAATGGACAGCTCAGGTTGAGCAAACTCGCAATTTTCACCAGCTCACCAGCTTCTTGTGTCTTCTTTCGAGCTGGCCTTAAAAGATAAAAGTGCAGAGCCGTCTGTATACTGCCGCTTCAGACAATGAAGACTTGTTGATTCCAGGAACAGATCAAGCACGCAAGCTGAAAAAGCTAACTGCGAAGGTCTATGCTTATGAATCTGCAACAGACATGTCGGAAGGATGATACCGCTGTTCCCTCGCGAATGATGGAGACTTGCTGGCCAATTGTACGACCCCTGACTTTTCTGCCACGAAAGCTCGTCAATCCCTGGCTTCACTGTCACTCAATGGCACGCCTGTCATACAGCCTCGGACATTGCAGGCAGCTGACTCCGGATTGCAATTATTGTTGGGGAGTTCTTTGCATCCCGCATCAGTGTAAAGCAGTGAACTGTGAAGCTGCATGCATCTCCAAAGTACCCAGCTCTACTCCCGAGCAAACCGCTAGTTGTTCTAGCTGCCTGGTGGGAACCAGGACACTGTACATAGAATCGGACCTGCCAGTCCACGGGCAGTCCGGGGCCTGCCTCCTGCATAAAATGGTCAATGCGGACTCATCATGCAGCAAATCGTCTAGCGGGTTGCTCTGCCACTGCCAGTGTCACATCTTGCGAGACGTACCCTTCAACTGCATGACTCCAGCGGCGTCCAGCCGTATGGAGTGGAACTCAGGCTTCAACCCGGGTCAACCCCCAAGGATGAATTCCCTCCGAGTTTTCCGGCTAGGAAGCGTATAGGAGGATATTGGAGGCTTGCTTTGACAGCCACTCAAGAGGCTGGGTTTGCAACTTGCTCCGCTATAAGCGAACACCGAAGCGGTTCTTGCGGTCTCGACTCTCGACGTGACGTTGTTGCACGAGGAGTCCACGACTCGTTCCATGACTCCTGATTGAGTGCTGAGTCCTGACTCACATGGGCACTCATCTGAGTCATCTCGCGGTTCTTCCGGCTACGGTATGCAAGTTGTCCAATCATTGTTTTCGTCCAACAATCCTGCATTTAATGCAAGTAGGAAATTGCATATGATGGAAATATTGTACAGTACATATTGTATATTGAGAGTGCAACTCGACCACCATCTGTTGCCGGGGTAGCTCAGTTGGTAGAGCGCAAGGCTCTTAGCGACGTTTCGCTCATACGAGGGTCCGTAGCACACCTTGTGGTCGAGGGTTCGAGCCCCTCCTCCGGCGCGATTTTTGCCCCTTGTTGTTTGCCGGCGATTTCTGGTCCGTTTTTTGCTCGAGGGCCGAGGTAAAATTTTGGGGGTTCACAAGTCACGTTCGTGGCCCGTGGGAACGTTTCTCCTTAATTTGATTCGGATGGGCTTTTTGATAATGCAATTTTTGATAATACAAGCTCAAAGCATCAAAGCAACCAATGGTGTGTTGCTTGTGTAAGTCCGAACAGCCCGGGCTTCAAGACTTCCATGCCCCCAAATCCTCCCGCATTAACCGTCTTTGTTGAGTCCATAAGTCTAGAAATTTAGACTCCCATACTGTAACTTCCCTCTAGGTTGGTTGCTTCATCGTGCCATGATGCTTGATAGAAAAACACGTGGGCGTCGTCACCTAGGCTACTCTTGAGGTACACGGATCATGTCCGTGTCATGAGAGCCCAGACTCCTGATTGGATGATCAACTGCTTCGGGCTCATCGTGCACCCCGCATTTCGTTAGCGAGGCTATTGTCTTTCGCTCGCCTGAAAGCTGAAGACCTCTGAAATATTTTTTGAATGAGCGAAGAGCCTGTCCCAATCTCGATCTTGTTCATTCGCGTTGGGCATCATTTGCAAGCAATTGTTTTTGGATGCGATCATACCTTTGTAAATCCAACAAGTCACGTACTTAGGGCACCGTCCACTGTCGTATGCATACAAATTGCATGTGTAAATCTGATGGGTACGGCCACAAGCACTGGCACAAGCCAAATACACGTCCACCAATGATTTGACAAACGAGGTGGAACCAGCTTCGTAATTCCTTGTAGGAAAGGATGAGGAGAGCTTGTACCCATGTGACACCAAGAAGCTAAGTAAGCAAGGGGCGATCGCTCAACCCAAGGTGCCTGCTGAACGGTGCATCAACGTCTTTGCAAGTCCTTGAGTTGTGCAAGCTGCCCCTTCCACCCGGACAGCCCCTTTTCTTTTCTAGCAGTCGCCTTGCTGCTTTCCTTGGGCGCAGGTGCAGGCTGGCGCTCCTCAACAAACCCATTTGTGCTGTTGCCATTTGCTCCCGACGTTTTCGACTTCTCTTCCATCCCGGACTCAACACCGACACTGTCGGTTGCCGGAGGAGCACCTTTCTCCTCTATCGAGGGGGTCTCCGGCTGCCGCTTTAAACTTGCCGCGGGCGGAACCACAACCTCATTGGGCCGCTTCTTCATCCGAGCGCCCAATCTTTTCACCCCGCGCCCCGTCCTGATCACCTGAGCAGTAGCAAGACTTGCAGGCTGCCCCGCCGAATTTCCTCCCAACCCCAACCCAAAGGGGCGGCCCTCTCCCCCGGTAACGTCGCCGTCGTCCTTGTAAGCACTCACCAGCTCCTCCACATACCGGTCCAACTCCTCGTCGTCGGAGCTCTCAGCTTCCCCGTACTTTCTGGCCTCCAGACCCTCAAGTTCACTTCCCGGCTTCGCTTGCCCCATCCCCTCCCTCGATTTCTTCTCCTCCAGCTTATCTCTCAACGCGCCGAACGGATTCCCGCTCGGCCCCGCCTTAGCTCCGCTTGTCGCACGCCCCTCTTCCGCGCTCGCTCCCACCCCTTTCCGTTCCTTCTTCTCCTCCCGTTCCGCTCGTCCGTTTTCCGCCCTCCCACCTTCGTCTCTCCGCCTCACCCCCCCGTCTTCCGTCCCCACTTTCAATCCCGCCAGAGCACCAAACACGTTTCCGCTCATCGCCGCTTCTCGCATCCTCTCCTCTCTCATCCGTTCCTCCTCCAACCGCATCGCCTCGTCCAGCGCGCGCCGCTCGCGCTCCTCCCTACGCCGCCGCTCACGGGCCGCCACGTGTCCCCTCAGCACGTTCTGCAGGTGCGTCACCTGCTCGCGCGCCTGCTGCGCCGCGGCCTCCACCTCGGTCGCCTGCTTCAGGAGCAGCGGACCCTGCGGAAACCGGAACATTGGGGGTTCAGAAAGGCTCAATCATACTCGAACTCAGAAGGCTCATTCAGGTGTTAAACAAAGAAAGGTCACACAGGCTCTCAAGTAGAAAGCTCCCTTAGAGTCAAGATGAGAAGGCTCAAATTATGACAAGGCTCGGAAGCAAGAAATGCTCGCTGTCAAAGGAACCGACGGCGTTGCAAGAGCGGGGTTGAGCACAAACTTTCTTGACTATCAGGGTACTGCACGCAGACTGGAGGATAACAAGTCGACTCCCTAAGCTCGCAAGGAGCACCAGTCTAAGCATGAGTGGACATTGCCCAAAACTAGAATAAACTACGTCTCATGGGAAGCGGCTGAGAAGTCGAAAGCAACTCAGATGCAAAACGGGGAACGTTGGATCCTCGGAAAGAGAGCGACAGGTGCGATGCCTCTTGCAGCACACACATCAGCAAAGTTGTCCAGCTACCAGCGCTCCATCCTGTTGACTCTGCTGACGTCCAGGACATGGCTGTTGGTTCTCTTGATAATTAGCAGGCGTAGAAGCGATTTATCACAGTCAGCACAAGGGGGAATGCCCCCTTCTCTGGCGGAACGTTGCACCTTTGCTCAACTGCTTGGAGGGGTGAACTTCGAGAAGGCCTGAAAAGCATTGATTGGAAGCAAAATTTCAACCGTGGATGCCGGTCTCAGCGTAATCATGGACCACAAAAGCGCGGTTACCTGATGCTGTTTGAGCCTCCTGTCGACCGCCAGGAGCTGCCGCTGCATGCGGCGCGCCTCCTTGAGGAGCCGCTCCGACTCGTCAACGGCCTCAGCGTACGCTTTGCGCTGCCGCTCCAGGTCCAAGATCGCCTGCACGGGATGAACTTTAGTCATGACTAGTGCTGGACGACAGTAACATCGAAAAATATCATATGGCACAGACTCTCAGATACATCAATATCGACCAATGGCAAAGTTTCGGAACTCTCTTTGCCCCCCTCTGCGTATCTGCTTCTGGAGACTCGTAAAGGCCAACAGCGTCACAAGTGCCCAGGTTCTTGAAGGCACAGTAGGGCTCCTGGAGCTTAGGGGAATCAAAACAAACATTGACAAGGCCTTCGTGTTCGCCCTCCCACCGCTCATTGACAGATTCCACCGCTCATTGACAAATATCACACCGACGGGATGACCTGACGCCACTAGCTCCTTTAGGTGGTTGCATTGGCGCTTTGGCGCTGAATATCAACTCGTATGCTGAAAGCTGACTTGTTGCAACTACGCATCACGCTTGCAGGGTGAAATCGAAGTCGGCGTTGAACATCGAGAGCACCGCAGTAGCCGACGCTGGTCTTCAACAGCCACTCGGGCCCTTCAACGCAGGGACAACATGTGTTTTCGACAGAATGTTCGATACGTTCTGAACAGGCACGGATACCAGTGTATCGTCGAAATGCGCAAAGTTCGCACCTGATGCATCGCAGACTGGCGCTGCAACATATTGACCCTGTATTAAATAGGCTCGAGACAAACGCCCTCATAACCCCTTCCGACCCGAAAGTGAAGTACTAAACCAATGGAAGGAAAGGAAAAGAGCCGCCAGCTCACTTCGCTGGCCTCCAGATTCGCCTCCCCATGCAGGTTCCGCGCCTCGCTAATGATGCGCCCGTCCAAACCCAACCGCTCCGCGATGTTCAGCGCGTTCGATCGGCCTGTTGGATACGATGTCAGCAGAGTGAGAAGCTGACGAGAAGCAAGTGAGGAGCTGATGGTTAGACGGAGCAGTTCAGACGAGAAGCGCGCAACCAATCGGCCTGAACGGGATGACGCCAGCCGACTTACAAAGGCCCCGCAACACGACCAAGGCACGATTGGGCAAAGCAGGCGGTCAATCTGCACGAACGCAGATTGCAGAAGAGCGTGACGGATGCATATCACGGGGGCCGGCACACGCATCGGATGCAGATGCCAAGCAGCCCTTTCAAGTGAGCATTGCGGTACGTTCAGTCGAATGTAGCCACCTGACTGAAGCCGACCGCACGACTGGACCATACAGATGAACAAACGGAGCCTCCGGACGGTCCGAATGTGCACTTTGGCAATGTCTCATCCGCACCAGACGCTTCGAGCCATTCCGGAACTGTAGCAGCTTCACTCTCCCAGAACTCTGCCACAAGCCGTCCAATCAATCTACACAATTCACGATCGCCTCCCACCACTCACCGGGGATCCCCCAGAGCAGCCGGAACGTGGGCGCCAGCCGCGCCTCGTCGAACTCGACGCACGCGTTCTCGAAGCGCGGGTCCGAGTACTTGAGCGTCTTCAGCTCCCCGTGGTGGGTCGTAGCGAGAGTCAGGAGGGATCCCCCGGGGCGCTGCTCGGCGAAGGACTGCAAGGAATGACAGTGGAACTTAGCAACAAAGCATCTTCCGAGCAACTTGCCAGATTACATGTCAACTAATGTATGTTGATTCTACTCATCAGCAGGCTGACTAATGTACAATGAGTTTACCATGGAAGGTGGCACTTTGCTCGGAAGTACCTATGATAAGCTTCGAAACACATATGCTAAACTACGACGAAACGGTAACGCAAGACTTTACCTGCTCCGCACCCGTACCCACCCTGAACTACCAGATCAACCCCACCCTTCCCCTAAAGTGGTTAGCTTATCAACTCTGCCGCTTTACCTATTCTTAATTGTGAAACTTACCTGCAGGAGGGCCATGCCCAGGGCAGCGCCCTCTGTCGGGTCCGTCCCCCCGCCCACCTCGTCGAGGAGGACCAGAGAGCGCGCGGTAGATTCGGCCTTAATGCGCTGCAGGACGGAAACGCCAGTAAGTGAGTAATGAAAGTCGAGCACTTTGGAAATTCAAAGGAACCCCGAGGCTGCAGCGGAAAGGGCCGTACAGGGGCCGTCCAGATGGCGAATCTAGTCGAGGAAGACCAAGAAGCGCGCAGTGGACTCGGCCTTGATGCGCTGCAGCACGAAGATGCGACAGTGGATAAGAAAATGAAAGTGCTTTCTGTAGCCTGCAAGGAGACCTTGCGAGTACTGCGGAAGGGGCCGTGGAGGGCCGTTCGTTCGGCCTTCAGGAATAGGAAGGCGAACCTCAGGTTTGAACGTCGGTCCTCAGATCAATCTGGAAGAAGATGTTCCTCTGCCGTTTGTGAGCAGGACGCAGGTTCCTCATTTGGCCTAATATACCTACCTACTAAGGAGAGGCCCACTTGTCAAGGGGAGGCTCACTTGTCGACCGACATGAAATCCCCCTCAAAGTCCAAGATGAAGTCGAGTTCGTAAAGAGACTGACACAGCAAAGCAAGAAGACATACCTTGATCCTGCGAAGGTGCCCCGAGAACGTCGACAAGCTCTGCACCAGCGACTGGTCATCCCCAATGTCGCACAACACCGAGTCGAACCACGGCAGCAGAACCGGCTCGCTCGCCGGCACGAACAGCCCCGCTTTCGCCATAAGCGCCGCCAACCCGAGCGTTTTGATTGCCGCCGTTTTGCCGCCCGTGTTCGGCCCCGTAATTGCGACGACTCGCGTCTCGGACCGGATCAATACGTCGATCGGGATCGGGGGTGACGCCGCGAGTTCGCTTTCTTCTTGCTCGGCGGATCGGAGGGAGGCTTCGAGAGACTCGAGCGAGACGGCGCGGCCGACACCAAACATGCCCCGCTGCTTCGCGCGCTTCAGCGCCGCGGCGCGCGACTTGACTTTCTGCTTCGCCTTTTTGAGCGCGTCTTGGTGCTGCAGTACGAGCAGCGGGTGGCGCGCCTTCTCTAGCCGGACGAGAAATTCGGGACTCTCTGAGAAGATGCGCTTCTTAGGGGGATCCCCCTCGGGGCTCTCGTCTTCATCCGACGCGCTCTCGTCATCGCTGCTCCCGGTATCGCTCTCGGTGACGCCCCACCCCGCAGTACTTACTGCAGCCTCTTCATCCTCAGAAACGGTTTCTTCCTCAGGGGTCTTGTCAGCCAGACTAGCGTACTTGTTCTCTTCCGGCCGTTTCACCTTTTCCCTCACGACCTCCTTCTTCTCTTCGACAATCTTCACGAAAGTCGGTTTCGCTGCCTTCAGCCACCGAGCACACCTGGCCCTCGCCGCAATCACGTCCACCTTCACCAAAATCCCCATCGCCGCGGTTATGTCGTCTAACCACGGGGTCAACCGCTCGGTTATCGCCTTCCTGACCGCATCCTCAGCCGCGGTCGCCGCCCGCCTCGCCTCCGCGAGCTTATTGTTGAGCGCCACCGCGGCGGGGGGCTCCACGAACAGGCTCCCGTCACCCCCCGAACCAATCAACAGCCCGGGGACTGTCTCCCGGAACGCCGAGTTGATCGCCAGACACATCCGGTCGTTCTGGACCACGACCTTCCCCCCCCGATCCGAGAACCCCCCCAGAAGCTCTTTCAATCGCTCCTCCGCCGACTGAACCTGCTGGCGCGCTTTCCTCAATTCTGCGCTCGCAGAATCTTTGATTTCCCCCATCTCATCGACCACGTTGTCGATCGCTTTCACGATCTCTGGGTGCGGCATGATCGCTTGCACGAGGATCATAAGAGGTTGGAGGGAAGGGGCCGGGGGAGGGGGGGGCTCGGAGAAATCTCCCCATCCCGAGGGGGCCCGCCGAAGGGCTAAGTCGCGTTCTTCCAGGCGGATTGCGCTCGTGACCCCCCGGAGGAGGCGGTCAGAGGCGGAGAGGACTGCTGCAGTGAGGCGCAACTCCCGACCTGCAAGGAGTGCGCGGAGAAACATTTCCAGATTGCAGATACAGAAATAAGGAAGATGTTTGCATAGTATAGTGATGAGATGCCTCTTCTTATGTCTGGAGGTTCAACATTCTGGAAATGTTTGACAACCTGCTCCGAAAAGGAGGAGCATTTGATCTGGGGAGTGGTATGAGAGCGAAGATGAAAGAACAAACAAGATTTAGAAAGGACGGTCTAGGTTGCAGCAAGTGGTAGACCGCCTTTGAAAGATACCTTCCCTCTTCCGCCTAGTAACCAACTCCTTGCCAGAAAGGGAGTTGAGCAATGGGGGGTAGCAGGAAAAGTCTCTGATACTTTGAGAGCTTCCTGACCCCTTCTCATCTCAGTGGTCTATAAAGTAAGCGACAGCGACAAGCTCCAAGCTGTCAGGTTTCATTGAACTTAATGCATGCATGCTGAAAACCCGCCTTTCAATACCGAGATGTCCACACACAAGAACTTTTACCCACTCATCACCGGCACATTGTCTCATCAGCATCCTCCCCAATGTTCAGAGTCAAATAAAAGCAAACGTGCATCCAAAACTTCTGACCAGGTGCTAAGAACTAGGCACCTCACCTGGACTTTTTAAGCAAGACTTGTCCTTATCTAGTACCACCACTCCTGGCTTATCAAGCAGCCCCATGAAGGGCTTACGCTTGGTGGCCAAGAGTCCAATCCCCTCACCTGACATCGGCACGCCCTTTCGAGCCTTATAAAGGCCATAGTCAGCCGCCTTGGTGCCAATCCGTCCAAAGTCCAGACAGTCCCCACTCGCGCTCGCGTCCAAAGTCAGCGCCGCCGCCGTCTCTCCGAGTAGCGCCTCGCTGCCCTCCTGAGTGTCTGGGAGAAGCAACACTCCCGCCAGCTGCTGACCGGAAGAAGTTGACGCAAATGTCGCAACCGTGCTGCAGATCCTGTCCCACTCAAGCATCTCCAGCGCTTCTTCGGCTGCAGTCCGATTGTTAGGATCATTCTCCAATAAGGGAGAAGGCTTCAGAGTCTCAGGGTTTTCAGCGCTCTGGAGCTCGGAGCTTGATGATGGGATTACTGCTTCTCCAGAAGCTCGTGCGGAGGTTCTTCTGAAGCTCTCCCTGGCGCTGCTCAGAAAGGGGCGCTTGGTCCTGGTGGTACAAAGTGCATCCCTTACTTGCACTGAAGGATGTGTACACTGCGTGCTTGACTCCAGCCAGTGACCAGAATAGCAAGACTTCTGTGCGACTGAAACTCTTTGGAGCGCTCGTCTCCAGAGCTGCTTGTCACCTTCAAAGCAGTGATGCGAAAGTAAGCAATGGGCAGTGGATCGCTGCGTAAAACCAGCATTGCGAACATGCCAGGAACCAGGGAGCGAAGTCCGTGCAGTTGTCAGCTCCATGTTCTATGTTGGCCTGGTAGGAACGTGGCCCCCATAAAATCTTATGTACTCCACCCAAGCAAGCGAAGGCGTCTTGAAGTTGAAAGGCTGTACGCAACTCAAGCCTTGACAATGAACTTATGAAGGTGGTTCGCCTTCGAACTTATCAAGTGTGCGCCCACCTGGGCCAGCGTATCGATGTCACGAACCTCTGGAAGCAAAGCGGCTTTCTCAAGCGCTTATGACAAACTGACCCTAGGCCAATTTAACGATCATTGTGACTGGATCGACACTGGCTGTGTCTTCAAAAAGTATGTAACGATGAAGAAGCCACTCAAAATGCTGCCAATATCAAGCGAATATATTTAGAGACATTTTGCCAATTGCCTGACGTGCGGAATGAACAGGTCTGGCTGGTCTGCACTCCAGGAATTGCGTGGAATCTGGAAGGCAAATTGCAGTTGCAACGGCTCGTTGCGGGAGAGCGTCTTTCAGATTTCAGCCTTCAGCCTTCAGCCTCAGGCGCCCATTGCTGATCGAGCCGCCATTCGTCTGCTCTGATCTGTTCCACGGAGCTTTTTGCTGAAGATTTGGACGAGAAGTGATTCCAATCGAATTCGTTAGTCTGAGAGCAGGGCTCCGAGCAGGTTTGGGTTTAGACGGAGTGAACAAGCGCTGGCTGCCTGAAATAGGATATGTGAGTACAACTGCGAGCCATTTCACCTCCAAGCCACTTGGTTGAGGGTCTCAACTGAGCAGGACTGTTTGAGATTTTGCTTAGTGCTGGTGTTGCCAAGGCTAATCTGGCTTTTGCCCATAGATCTGAAGGTTTGCTCTATGGTTGACTAGGGGCAATCCGCAATTGACGATTGCGTCCGGTGTCCAAGGGCTGGTCTGGTTGGGCATCATGTTTGCGCGGCATGCTTGTGGCAGAAGTGCAGGTAGAAAAGGGAGGGCAAGGATGGCTGGAGTAGTGCCCGTCGATTTTTCTTGTTCGCTCACGACAGCAGTTCGATATGGGAGCGCCAGGCTGTGTCTTAGTTGTTCTAAAGCAACTGATCATTATCTTTCTTAGCCCTTAGCTGCAGATTTAGGCCTTCCAGAGCATGTTGTGATTAGTTAGCGGCGTTTCAATGTTGGATTCTGTTGTTTAAGATGGACCACGTTCCTATTGGATCGGCGCAGAAATATTGCGTAGCCATGTCCAGCATGCACTGCAATGGGTAACATAGTCGGTTCCTGATTGCCAACCTGTGGCATGGGTGTGAGTTGAGAGCCGTTTGTGTTGATCTGCGCAAGCCAATAGAAGAAGGCGCGGTTTTTGGGCATTCCAGGCATTGCCTATGTACTTATCAGATCTCAAAAGCATGGCTTTCAGAGGCATTTGCATACGCATCTGTATTAACATTAGGGTTCTGTCTCAGGCAGCATTCATCATGCATCAATCTTCTGTGACACTCAGCCGTCGTTCATAAGCTTGCAGAATCCTATCAGTTTCAGGTGTAAAGTGCGGGCATAGAGCCGGCGCTCTGAATCCTTTCCTGGTCACTAATGCACAGCGACTCATGATTGCTCAGATCTCCTTTCGCAGTAGAAGCAGCGATTCAGGGGCCCTGCAACCAGGAGTGAAGGATGGATAGCCTCATTGGTCTTGTGAATCGGCTCCAACGAGCATGCACAGCGCTGGGGGATTATGGAGGGGAGAGTGCAAATGCACTGCCAACGCTATGGGAAAGTCTTCCGTCTGTGGTGGTTTTGGGTGAGTTGAGCTGCACTTAGACGGTCAAAAGCTTTGGTCCCGGACTAGATTCTGCGGATTACTTGACTTGGCGATACTGTATCAGCAGTAGTATCAGAGCCGACTTGCACCCTGCTTGTGGAGTCAGCTGGCTGAGTGCCTCCTCATTCAATAGCAGCTAGCAGGACAAGCTTCGTGACTTTCTCGGGGCTTCCGGCAGCTCTATGAAGCTGTCTTTGCGGGCTAATCGAAGCGAGAACTGAATCCTCCCCACCTGTCATTTTGCAGGTGGTCAAAGTTCGGGAAAGTCATCGGTCCTGGAGAGCATTGTTGGCAGGGATTTCCTTCCCCGTGGTTCAGGTAAGGAAGGACCTCTGCTTTGTCTGTCTCTGTTGCTTTGATTGGTGTCAGCAGCTAGAGGGTGTGGTTCTCGTGGACTCTCTCGGAGGATAGCTTCACTTGCATGGCATGTAAGTCCACCGCGGAAAAGGAGTACGTCCCCTTCTGCTGGCTGCAATTCCGCCCAATACAGTAATGGCTGTCAACAAAGCAGACTCAGCTTTTGCGCCGCTCATGCAAGGAAGTCGCAGGTTCCATTCCTTGAGCAGGAATTGTTCCAGAGCATGAAAGGGGGTTCGCACCATGGACGCTTTCCAAACAGATTATAATCCTGGCTATCCAAGTCATCAGAAGAAGCCTCACATCTCATACGAATGTCTTGCATAGGCATTGTCACGAGGAGGCCCCTCGTGCTGCAGCTGCATAAGACGGAGTCGGAGGATGGGGCCTCAGCTCAGGAGTATGCAGAGTTCATGCATGCCCCGAGGAAGCGGTTTACTGATTACGGTGAGTCCGATGTCTTTAGCGTCTCAGTGTCTCTGCTTTCAGCTCGCTATGGTAGGGCATCTGGTCCGGAAACGGACACGCTACCAGTGCTTTGGAATTTGGGTCTCACCTGGAGCAAGCTTGAGAGTTTGTGGTATCCAAGTGTCAGTCAGGCAACGGGTGATTGAGCAGGACAGTTTGGTGGGGCTTCACGTTTTCATGCCAAATTAGAAGAGATCCAGTTGATTGATTACAGTGCAATTTGGGCATGCTCTTGCTCATTTTCGAGTTCGTGGCAGCACTGTAGCACCCATATCTCAGATAATCATCTTGTGCGCCTTTCTTCCTCACAGTTCCAGATCAGGAGCTCAGGAAGTAGGTGTATGACTTGGTTTCAGCTAGCTTGTAGAAGTTAGAAGCTCAGCGCTAAGGTGTATGACTTGGTTTTAGCTAGCTTGCAGTAGCTGCATCAATTCATTGCTCGTTTGGTGATCGCTGTGTGAGAAAAAAACAGCGTTGGGTGGATAAGAGGGTGCTGACGAGCTGTCTCGTTGTCTGGCAACAGCGGCTGTTCGTAAGGAGATCGAGGACGAGACGGCGAGAGTGACAGGCCCTGGGCGTAACGTCTCCCCTGTTCCCATCCACCTCTCAATATACTCACCCAATGGTAAGGCCCCAGCACCAACAATCAAGGAGACAAGGCCCTTTTATCTCTAGACTCTATCTTTCTGCTTGTGGGGCTCCAGGTCTCTAAATGCTTTGAAGCTGGAATTCAAAGCCTGGTGTTATGTGAGGTGGTTCTTGTCGCTTGATATGCATGAACGCTCTCTCATTTGCAATCCTGACGATGTCCATCATTGCATGCAGTTGTGAACCTGACGCTGATGGACCTGCCCGGGCTCACAAAAAACGCCGTCGGTGAGCAGGAACCCTCCATTGAGCCAGCCATGTGCTTGAATGTCGGAATGGATTGCCTTCTCATCAATCCAGCAAAGAGACTGCGACTGGTTGTGAGCCTTATGCGTAACTTCCAGTGAGGAGTGCTTACCTTTAAGTAGCCCCCTTCAAAACCCTCGTGGCTGTTAGACTGCAGTACCATCTTTGGCAAGTCGCCAATTTTCGAGCTCCGGCGATGAAACTGGAAGCCGCCAGCTGGAAGATCGAACGATTTACGCTGTTCGAGGCAAAAAGTGCCTAGACCCAAAAAAACTCGTTAGCACGATAACCATGGCGGCTTTGTTCACGTTCTTCTTCCAATTTGCTTCAACTGGTGTGAGTCTAAATGATGGAAGACCTCCCTTTGATCTGCTTTGAGGTCTTCCAACAAGAAAAAGGCTGACAAAGAAAGCAAGCGTGAAAGTTATGAAAAAACGTTATAACTTTGTGCACGCATGCCCAGGTTTCGTCTGTGGTTTAATTCTTAACTGACCTGCCAAAGATGGGACCCGGGTATTTACAGCCACGAGACCTTTGAGAAAGATACTCAACCTTTCTTTCGCTGCTTCAAACTCTTAATCGGTGAGTATGCACTTGTCAAAGGCGCCGTCAAGAACTTCCTTACAAGGGAATCGTTGTTCTTGCAGATGGCCAACCAGAGAGCATCGTTACTGAAATCGAGGCCATGGTCCGGTCCTATGTTGAAAAGGTAGGATCCATAGCAACGCCTTCCTCCTTTTCAATGACTCAGGACCTTGAAGGTGCAGCTGGTGCTCTGGTTGTTAATGGACGGTGCAGAAAGGTTGTACATACACGAATCAGACAACCGATCATACCTCTCGTCAATATGGCTCTGGCACTCCCCCCGTCCGTTAGGCAGGGCTTCAACATCGATAGTCACTTAGTGCAGAACAAGAAAGGGTATTACTTTCTAATGCCTTCCGTAGTGTGCTGCATCGAGGTCCACATATTCGTAATCGAGTGTCGCCCTGAGATTTGCAGCCAGTGTGACAAGTCATTGGTAGATTCTACATCAAGGCAGTCGTCTATTGCTCATCTGAGGCATATTCTGTTTGTACCTCAGAGGCAATGATTCGCAAGGTGTGACGTCATCCCACTTCCCGTGTGCAGCCCAACTCGATCATCCTGGCCATCTCCCCAGCCAATCAGGACATTGCCACGTCGGATGCGATCAAGATGGCTCGCGAGGTGGACCCAACTGGAGAGAGGACGTGGGGAGTGCTCACCAAACTGGATCTGATGGACAAGGGAACCAATGCGCTCGATGTGAGCTGTCTCGTTTTTTGTATGCTCGCACACTGCTCAATTTCTGCACCGGTTGAGATGCGAAGGCCATCTTTCTGACCGAGGGTTTGACGACGATCACTGAGAGTGTCGATTGCAAGAATTGGGCTAGGGAGAAGGTGATTCGAGCTTAACTCCAAGGTTGTTATTTCGATCTGGCCGACTGTGAGCTTCCTCCTCGATTCTCATTCTTTTCAGACCAAAAGGTTCTGATATTTGTCCTTTTGGGTGTCTGTTCGACAAAGCACTTCCCTTTACTATCCATACATGTCTCTCGGGTTTCTTTGGCCAACCTTCTCCTTTTTGGTAAAGTGGTCGAAGCACGCTTCTTTCGGACGAACGTTTCCTTACGTTGGATGGTGGTCTCATGACGTGGTGGTTTATGGACGTGCACATGCTGGAGGGCTGGTCATACCGCCTGCAGCCAACTTGGTTTCTCTCCGCCTGACTGGAACTTAAAAAGTTTATTGTTTTCCAACGAGCGTCTTTGATTGTCGGCCGGACTGGTTGTTTGTGGACATGCTCAGGTGCTGGAGGGGCGGTCGTACCAACTGCAGCACCCTTGGACTTTCTCCGCCTGAACGAGAATCTCAGGCTTTATCTTCTTTTTCGACAAGCTTTTTTGATGTCCTGCCGGACTTCTCCTAACTGGATACCTACGGACCCTCACAGGTGCTGGAGGGTCGGTCGTACCGGCTGCAGCACCCGTGGATCGGCGTCGTGAACCGCTCGCAGCAGGACATCAACAAGAACACGGACATGATGAGCGCGCGCCGCCGCGAGCGCGAGTTCTTTTCGAGCAGCCCCGAGTACTCGCACCTCAGCTCGCGCATGGGCAGCGAGTACCTCGCCAAGCAGCTCAGCAAGGTGGGGCGCCGCTTGCAAAGGCACTCCGGACTTTGAAGCGTCCCAACTGCTTAGAAGAGGCATCTTTTGTGCCCTCATAGATACAGAGCCTTGAAGTAAGGCAAAGCTTGACAGGTTCGATCCGCCGCTGCTTCATTGCAAACCGGATCCCAGGCTGGTTCGCTTACTACAGCTGTTTGCGTCAAGATTGCCATCGGGTTTCCCATGTTCCGAGCATGGTTCCTGATATAGACCCGTTCGATGCTTGCCTTGACGTCGATCGGACGGTTTTGAAACCCGATGGCAGGTTTGACGCAAACAGCTGTGTTGCTGAAGCCTATTCTCGCTGAATCCGTCTAACACGCCCCTCGCTTCCCCCCAGTACCTGGAGCAAGTCATCAAGTCGCGCATCCCTGGCATCCAGTCGCTCACAGCTCGAGCATTGACAACTTCAAGTCCGCCAGACATTTCAGAGAAATCTCGCATCATCCCTACTCATGAAAAAGGTCCAAAATAATCACTCCGTCTCCTCTTACTAAAACGCCTCTCGCCGTTCCTCAGTACCTGGAGCAAGTGATCAAGTCGCGCATCCCGGGCATCCAGTCGCTCATCAACTCCAGCGTCGACAACCTCCTATCCGAGCTGGATACCCGCAACACTCCTACTTGACAGAAGTTTCGAAATCACTCCGTCTCCTCTTACTAAAACGCCCCTGGTTCCTCCGCAGTACTTGGAGCAAGTCATCAAGTCGCGCATCCCCGGCATCCAGTCGCTCATCAACTCCAGCATCGACAACCTCGAGTCCGAGCTGGACACGCTGGGCCGCCCCATCGCAGGCGACGCGGGCGCGCAGCTCTACTCCATCCTGGAGCTGTGCCGGGCGTTCGACCACGTCTTTAAGAGCCACTTGGACGGAGGGTGAGGCTCAGCTATTGCAAAGTCTTGCTTTTGTTGCTGGCCATACTCTGCGGTTTCCGGCTACACTGCAAAGCCGATGCAATTTCAGTTTCAGGCGCGCCGCCATCTTTTTGAAGTCCGTTAGTAGGTGGTTGCATCTGTAGACTGCGGGAATCACCACCTCGTCCTCCAAAAGTCAGACACGTCCGTCCGCGTTTCCTCGACCTACTCTTTGATACAGAGCTTCTCAAGAACCTTTTCCTACATCTCCCCCCTCATTCCCCGGTGGTCAGATTACGAGCCTTCGAGTATCTGTTGTTTCAAAATCACAAAATACGGCCCGCTCAATATCTGTCTCGTCTTTCCTTTGACTGTTCTCAGCGAGGTAAAGAAGGAACAGTTCTTAGCCGCCAGATCTAAGCCTCATTATGACTTTCTCTTCGTCACTGACCCCCTCGTCCCCCTGCTCGCAGCCGCACCGGCGGTGAGCGCGTCTACCAGACGTTCGACCAGAAGCTGCCCGCGGCGCTGAAGCGGCTGCCGTTCGACAAGCACCTGTCGATGCAGAACGTGCGCAAGATCGTGGCCGAGGCCGACGGCTACCAGCCGCATCTCATCGCGCCCGAGCAGGGGTACCGCCGCCTCATCGAGAGCGCGCTCGTGCTGCTGCGGGGGCCCGCGGAAGCCGTCGTCGACGAGGTGATTAGCTCCTCAATCATTAATGATGATTGCAAGGTCTTAAGTTCCACTTTTTGGTCTTAGCTTGGTTCTTGTTACAAGTTGAGCCTCGCTTAAGTAGTCGAGAAAGATTTGACGAGGTGGGGGCTGATCTGCTGGACGATGTTAGGAGGCTGCTATGTGCTTTTTTGGTGGTTAGTCCTAGACGTCTCCATATGAAGGGTATGAATCCGTCGATTGTGCTGTGGCGAAGCTTTTGAGGAGACGCCGTTTGTTGCACGGTGGTGGCATGCAGTGCGCTTATCCTGTCAGAGGGCTGATATTCTGCTTCGATGAAGTGGACCTGATGGCTTCCCCTGCCAGAGGTCCGGAATTATTGACTGGCCTTCGTTTCCGAACTCTTGGAACCGTAATCCACCGAAAAAACAGCAACAGCTGTTAAAACCGCTCTGCAAAAGGGCGTCAATAGCTGTAACCTTCCTTATCTTTTGAAAATCGAGAAAGTCCCCTGGACCGCCAATGAGGAAGGAGAGACCGCTTAGGCCAGCTGGTACCGAGCCTTGCTTGTTTTCTCAGGTGCACTTCGTGTTGCGCGACCTGATCCGCCAGTCCATCAACGAGACGGTGGAGCTGAAGCGCTTCCCGACGCTGCAAGCCGAGATTGCGGCCGCGGCCACGCGGGCGCTCGAGGCGTTCCGGGACGACAGCAAGAAGCTGGCCACCAGACTAGTGGACATGGAGGTGAGAACAGTTTTTCGGTTGGTTTTGATTGAGACATAGATAACCGAACAACTTAAAGAGTGTCACTTGTTTGACTCTTGGGGTTTGTTGATTACCCCCTATTTGCAACCTAACCACTGGAGGAGATTAAGAGAGCAGGACAACTTCTGCTCAACAACAGTTTCTTCTGAATCTGTTCCTTACACTTCGGCTCGGGGCTTTCCGGGACGACAGCAAGAAGCTGGCCACCAGACTATTGGACGCACAGGGGCGCTTTCCTTGGGGTCTTCTTTTCAACGACTCTCTTGGATAGGCTATATTGGATTTACAACGGATGTCTACCTCGTCCAGGACCTAAGAGCTCCTTCTTTAGATAGAGCATTGGTGTATTGGATGATGAGATTCCTGTACAGTGCCTTCCGTCGGAAGCTTGCGAAGCGCTTGCATAAGGTTTTTCATGTCCTTGTCTCGGTCACTCGAAACAGATGTTCATTTTTAAACTCCTCGTTCTTCTACTCGCAGGCGAGCTACTTGACGGTGGAGTTCTTCCGCAACCTGCCCGTCCAGGCCGCGGCCCCGGAGCCGGAAGTCAAGGGGACCACGGCTCGGGTCAAGAACGCGCTGGGCATTGACCGGTACACCGACAACTCCCTGCGGACGATTGGTGAGCTGCCAGTGGAGATTCGTTACTGATTCTGAAGCGGCCAATGAAGCGGAGTGACAGTGTGGGCCGAGTCTCTCTCAGAAGTTCTCTGCTGGCAGGATGTGTGCCGGCAGTGTCGAGCGTGCCCCTCTGCTTTGCTCTTGGCATGGACCGCGTGATTTGCAGTTTTGTTTTAGAATGCCGCTAAAGCATGACCGGGGCTGAGAGTCCCACGCGTCAATTGATCTTTCCCCTTTGAGACGACGAAAAAGTCGCTTGCAGGCCTTATTTGCTAAGCAGACAAGCTTGCGGCCCGTTATATCGACCTCCGTTTGACCTCCGTGAGGCTTATTGCTTGCTTTATAAATTGTTTTCTTACAGTTATGAGAGTCCCTGAGACCGCACAATCTGCTTTTTACCTGTGTTGGCAGAAGCGGTTTCGCCTCTGCAAGCGATGTGATGGGTCACTTTTCAAGCTTTGAGGTCGCTAAGCACCATATCTTACTATGCCCCTCGTTCTCCCGAGATGTGTTCGAATCCCGTTACTTGACTCGGGTTTGATGTTTCGACTCCTGCAGAAGAACGCAATGACCTTCTGAATATCCGGATGCCTGCAACACTAGAATGCTGCAGTGTGTACTTTCCAGTCAGCCCACATCCGAAAATCTTCAACTTATTCAATTCTCACGCTTCAATCCGTCCCTGATTTCCAGGCTCGAACGTGTCGGCGTACATCAACATGGTCTGCGACAATCTGAAGAACTCGATCCCCAAGGCCGTGGCCCACTGTCAAGTGCGCGAGGCCAAGCGCTCCCTCCTCGACGGCTTCTACACCAACGTCGGCGGGCGGGATGTAAGCGATCTCTTCTGCTGCCGTGCTTGCTGCTTTTCGTCATGCTGGACCGGCTCGTTGTAATGTGTTAAAAAAGTGTCTACCCCATGTGCCTCGCGGTGGCATCTAAACGATGGGCATCGACTGCCCATAGGTGCAGAATAAGCCCACGTGGTTTTGCAAGCGGCTGCGAAAGTCCAATCGCGGGTTTCTGGTCGCGGAGTGGGACATGTCCCACCACGTCCTTATGAATTTTGTCTATGATGTATATATTGATCAAGCAAGCTTTCTACCGGGCTCAAAGAAGATCTGGCCGGATATTGTGGGGTTCACATCCTTTGGTATGCATGATCGTTTATGCTTGGTGCACTAAAACACCATATCGTTGCGATGAAGCAGGAGTGATGTTTTATTCTACCTTGTGGAGGCAGGTTCTTACTCCCCAAGGATGCAGGGATGTGACACTATTCTCTTGCTTCTGTCGCTTCCTGCAGAGTAAAGAACTAGGCCGGCTTTTGGACGAAGACCCGACCTTGATGAGCAGGAGAAAGGCGGCCGGCCAACGTTTGGATCTCTTGAAGCGCGCTCGGGACGAGATTGATGCAGTCGGTTGGGGCAAGTAGACTGTAGCCAGCAGTCGATGTTCTGAACATGAGGGCACCATTTTCCAGATTGAATCGTCCTACTCAGGCAGACTAGTGAACCGTGTGCATTGAAGTTTCTGTAAGCTTTGCCGGCAATGAAAATCAGTCCTGTGGCCTCCCTACTTGCTCAAAGGTAAGATGACCTGAGTGGCTTGTCTTGCATATTGGTATTTGACCGAGCACTTGGAAAGGGTCATTTGAGCATCAGTTGTCCTTAGTAAGATGAGCCATGTGCACTTGTCTTTACAAGATCGTTCAAAGTTGACACGAATTGTGGAAGCAACCGTGGGATAGTTAGATAACGCCTCATGTCTACCAATGTTGTGTCAGGCTCGATCGAGCATATTAAATCAACAAGCTGCACATATTTCATCCGGGCACAAGCCCGGAACCCCAGTCCTCCGGAACCCGGATATATTGAAGTTCTATTTCTATCGCATCCACTGCATCATATGTGGTATGATGGCATGGTGTCGTGTCTGCAGCCATGGCCAATTTGATGTTGGAGATTGAGCATGTGTCTGGTCGCAGTGACTCTGGTTTAGTAGGCTCACGTTGAGCTGCATACCGTATCTCCTGGCAGATTATGTGACCCCTTTTTCGTTTGAGATAATGATCGATCAAATACGTTGCATGCATAGAAGTGGTCGGCGACGGTCAATCTGCGCTTGCAGCACGATACTTGGGCGCGTTCCGCGGCGCCTTATACAAAGGATCGGTGGCGCCCGGCGCCTGAGCTGCGCATGACAATTCCTTTGCAGCGATCGCCGAGCTGAGCCTTGACACAAGTTGAGGCCGCCTATCATGCCCTATGCAGCAAGGATTTAAGGCCTCAGGGATTGGAATTGGCCCTGATTTGCGTGGCATTGCACTGAGCCTTCTAGCGGCGATGCGCAGCGCGCGCGCCGCCCGCCCGCCCCAAAGGCGGGCCCGCGCCGCGGCCGGGCGCGCGCGCAGCGGCCACCCCGGCCTTAGAAGTTATAGTCCCATAACGCCTGGCTGGCATGCATTCAAATTGCGAACTCAGATGACGGCACAGTTTAGAAATAGTAAGCCGTAGGAATAGTATTAGCTCAAACCT